>VYZV01009706.1:17924-28484 GCA_013401275.1 Pandion haliaetus | reverse complement strand
CTCCCCCCCCCCCCCCCCTTTTTTTTTTCTCTCTATTTCTTGGCAGGACAGCTTTTCTGGCTGCAACTTTTCATGCTTCTCAAAATGGTGATTAAAGACTCAAACTCAGATACTGATTTACTGCTGAAAGGTCATACTCTCCCCCTTCAGTTAAGTGGTTTATCCATTCCTTATCACGAGACATGATCATGTCTATGTAACAGTTTCCCACGCTGCTTCCACTTAGATCTGTGTTGCATCATTTGCTGACAACCAAGAACTCTCTAAATAAATAAGTAAACTCAGTTTAACCTTCACTTTACACAATGTTCTTACAAAGCATGTTTTGTTATTTTAAGGTTTGTTCTGCCAAGTGAATAACACCCAACATCTTCATAACTAAGTATTAAGGCTAGAAATATGGACCTGTGTTTACTTGGCACTACATTTACCTTGGCAAAATGAAGATCAGGTTCTTAAAGTATGATAGGACAATAACCATTAAGCTCCCACCTCTTAACCTTTCATTCTGGCTTTCCATCTTTATATATTAACCACAGTGCTTTCTTTCATTCTGATTTATTTTTATTGTACTTTCCCAGCAGGCTTGCAGTAATGATGCTTGCTGTGGCTTCTGTGTGCAAAACACACACTGTTGCAGTAATCCAAATTTTGTTTATTCCATTTCAGGGGCAAGCGGATTTGAAGAGAAGTACCATGACGACTAATTCTTTTCATAATTTCTCTTACAGCAGGTTGCAAATTATCTTTGACCGCTATTGTAGGCAGAAGTATACTGTAATGACAAAAGAGTATTGATATATGAAGGAATCCATTAACTGTTTGTGGCTGTGATTTTTCTCATCTATGGTGTGCATGTTTCAATATATATTCTGCCGAACAAATCCACAGCTCATACACACTACAAAACAGCTTCAGATGGTTTCACTCATACAGAACACTTTTGTCTGCTAAAACTACTGTGGAATTATGCTGCTGACATTTCAGACATTGAAAGTGGCCTTTCTTTGCTCTAATTAGGCAGCTGAGACTGTCAGCTATTTCTATGGAGTAAAATTTTTATGAGATTTATGGTGGTTTCTTCTTCAAGAGGAATTAGCTGTGAAAGACAGATCTGAGCAGAAAAACGTGCCACTGTGCAAACTGTTTGGGTTGTGTTTGAGAGTGTAAGGATTCCTGTTAAAGACACACTGGTGCAGGATGGATGGTTGGTATTGCTCTGCCCAGCCAGTAAAGGCAGGGTAGTTTCACAAAGTCTTCTTCAAAAATTAATTGTTTACGTCCCAGCATACTGTCCTGTGAGTACAACAGTCAGGCCTACCCTTGGCCGTGCTGTAGAGACTTTCATGGCTGCTGGCAGGATATGCTCTGTAGAAAGTATTTAGTCATTGTACGGAACAGGCTTCTTTTTGGTGCTTTTCTGAGGTTTGAGGGAAAAGGATCTTCACAGCCCCTTCCTCCTCTGAAGCAGTGCATCTGTACACCGCATGGTGGTATGTGCTAGCTCTGAGGCTCCTGGGTACTGTGAAGATACTGGACTGTATGAAGGAAGGAAAGTGTTTGTCGTGGTTTAACCCCAGCCAGCAACTAAGCACCACACAGCCACTCACTCCCTGCCCCCCCACCCCCAGTGGGAAGTGGGATGGGGGAGAGAATCGGAAGGAAAAAGGTAAAACTCATAGGTTGAGATAAGAACAGTATAATAGAACAGTAAGGAAGAAAATTATAATGATAATGATAACAATAATAACATTACAATAATGATAAAAGGATTGGAATATACAAAACAAGTGATGCACAATGCAATTGCTCACCACTCGCTGACTGATGCCCAGTTGGTTCCTGAGCAGCGATCTGCCCCTCCTGGCCAACTTCGCCCCAGTTTATACACTGGGCATGCCGTCAAATGGTCTGGAATACCCCTTTGGCCAGTTTGGGTCAGCTGCCCTGGCTGTGTCCCCTCTCAGCTTGTTGTGCCCCTCCAGCCTTCTTGCTGGCTGGGCATCAGAAGCTGAAAAATCCTTGACTTGTTGCTAAGTAGTGTTTAGACCAACTGAAAACATCAGTGTGTTAGCAACATGCTTCTCATACTGAACCCAAAACTTAACACTATACCAGCTACTAGGAAGAAAATTAACTCTATCCCAGCTGAAACCAGGACAGTGTTACACTGCTGAATTCCCCCAAATACATCTATTATTTCCTTCACTTTGAGTTAAGTTTTTACAACTTTTGAAAGAAGAAAGCCTGGTAAAGTTTTCAATTAAAATAGACAGCAGGGTGGTATACCAGCAGGAGCTGTTATTTTGTTACTGAGGAAAAAAATGCAAAAGTGATGTATATGAAAATTGGAGCTTGGAGTGTATAGTGTGTGTAGGGCTGCAAGACCTACCATACAAGATACATCTCTGCTTGTCAGCAAGACTGGATTTTTAGGAGCAGATGATTTGATATTTAAAACAAGACAACTTGCCAAAGTCATTACTTTAGTATTTTCCAGTAGATATACTCCCTGTTCAAATCAATAAAATACCCATCCTCAGCTTTCATTAAGCATGAGCCAAATGTCACCATCTCCTAGAAGTGTGATGCAAGATTACAACATGTAGCTGCCTTCTGCTTATACACAAGTAAGCTTGTGATAAGTTCACTTTAAACCGGATTTTCTTCCTCTTCCTTGCTTCCACATCCCCTTGCTTGTAAGGGTTTAATTTTCACTAGCTTGCCAAAAGCATAATTACACTTGCTGCATATAAATATCCAGTGGAGATCTGAAGAGAAGACAGAGAAAGTAATTTTTAGAATTCTAAAAAAAATTGCAAATGTAAACTGAAAGTGCCAACAGGATTGGAAGCGTGTGGGCTAGATCACTAATTTCCACTAGGGCAGGCTTCATTCAAGGGGAAAATATGGTTAAATTAGACACACTTAGGTAATGAATTACTTGCATATCCCTAATGAGCACTTCAGATTACCTGCTATTAGAATTCTAGTACACCCAACCTAAATTTGGATGGGATACTGCCTACACAACTCTCAATTTCAGGAAAAAGAATTACATTTACTTTTTAGTATACGGACATTTCATTTGACTATAAGATGTTGTGTGTCTTAATCTAAAATGCTGTCAGTTTATGTAGGATTTAACTACACATACACACAGAAAATACAGGCTGGTTTATGTGGAGAGTCCTTGTTCTTGGTGTTAAATTGTGATTCACTGAATTCCGGTGAGGCAACTTTAGCAGATTGAAATAGCAACATTCCCAGTAACTTTTAGCAAGCTCTGCTTGCTGATCTGTGTTTGGAAAAGAACAGAGTAGTTCTGTATGTTAGTAAATACTAATTTTAAAGTTGTCAGGGCATTCATTTATCACTTTGTGTAACTTTTGATGGAAGGTATGGACTGTAGGTTGGACAATGAAGTCACAGATACACAGTTAACATTATTTAGAGTTATGATGATATTTTGACACAGGCTGTATTCTTATTAGCATGGCTTAAAGAAAAAGAAAATGCCTTCAGATCATCAAGGTGGAATTCATATGGTCTGATCAGAAATCCCCTGTAGTCAATGAAAAGGCTCCTGTTAATGCAAACAGACTTTATATTAGACTGAAAACCTTCTCCTTCAAAGCTCTTCCCAGCTCTGTAGTTGCTTATTTTTACAGATTTCTTTTCCTCTAATTCTCTTTACTACAGAGTGTCTCTTACTGATCTCTTGTTCTCTATTTTGTCCTAATACCTTTCTCCTTCTGGGCTTTTATTCTGGATCTCACTATTAACTTCTGTAGACTTCTATTCATGAGTTAAATCACTGTCTTTTGTCTTCATTCAAATAACTCTTCAAAATTCATCCCTTTTATGGAGCCCTTAGGGAGAACTCATTGACTTAAAGAAATCTGAAATGCAAATAATATTCTTGGCAAATACACAATATAGTTAATCACTTTCACTGGAAAACTGTGGTTTTCCAGCACACTTGGGAATATTCTTATTTCCCATGTGGTTTTTCCATATGCCACTTTTTTTGCATTCCCCACTAGTTTTTTGTTCATTGTCATTAAAGAACTTGTGCATTTGGTTTATTATCACTAACATTTTAAATTTTTTATACGAGGTTGCTGACCTTATTTCCCTATAATGTGTGTGAGTCACACATGGGGTTAATATATCTGTGTATATGGAAACCCATTAGATCTTGTGCTTAAAAATACTGTGCTGCTGATGTACTGCCATACTTTGCTTTTATCAAGCAATCATATTTTAAAAACACGTATACAAATTGACCTGAATGTCTGACCAAGGTCAGAAGTAAAATACATGTTAAAATTGCAAACACTAAGAAAGTGTCCTGTAATCTTTTCTGATTTTTGAACACTTGTTTTATGTTGTTCCACGCAAGTATAATGAACCTTTTCCATTACCTTTTAGGGGTATTGCTGAAAGGTTCATTAGAAGAACGCTGACAGGGGGATAGAAATGCATTTTAAACCTCTCTGAATATACAAAATATGAATAAACTAGTTGAAGGTAAAATATTTCTCTATCCTTTCTATATGCTTTAAAATGCATGTCAGCCTTTCCCTGTCTGTGTCAGGTCATGAGTGACATTTGAACAGCAATTTTTGTTCACATGTGGCACATCTAGGCTGTCCCCAGATTTCTCTTTAAAAATAAGAACAAACTCTCCCGCCCACCAAACCCACAAACCCAGAACAATTCCATAATGATGCCATTTCCAAAGCCCTTTGTGTCACCACTAGAAGCAATATACAAGTCATTCTTTTGTTATATAGAATCAATACTGTATCTTATTTGCAAGAATTTTGCATGCATATGAAGATTATTTTGTTAGAAACAAAGACTACCAGCGTCCTTTTAATGGCAAAATGTTTCAAATATCATTTGTCTATTATCACCAGAATTATATCATCAAAATCATTCAGTTTTTAACAAATCCAGTTAGATGCTAGATGTTGGTTTATACCTTGTGATACCATCACAAGAAGCAAAAAACTCTACTAATTTGCACTAAGATCCTTTTGTGCATTTAATGCTTAAATAAATTCTTTCTACTGATATTTTGCAACCAAAGTTAAAAGTAATAAATAGAGAAAACAAATTAAATTGAGAAATATTTTAAATGACAGGCTCAGATTTTCCTCAGCTGGGTTAGACCTCAGAGTTAAATACAAAGGGGTTATTATGAATCTGCTTACTAATAATTGTGATTATCACAAATGACAAGAATAATTGTTATATTTACTTTGCATATGGGTCCTCACAAAACAGCATGTTATCTCAGGACCCATGTGCAAAGCAAATATAACAGGGTATTTATTCTAACAAGGCTTACTGAACAGCTACTCCAGCAACTTTCTTTTTTATCAGATGTGTGAAACCAAACACTTATCTATGAAGAAAATATAATGAGAAGAAAAAGTAGGGCTGCTTGGCATAAGATAATATTAAATGCAAGACACTTGCATGATGTTCTCTTCAAGATCAGAAACTTCTTGGTTATCATTGGGTACGTTTCAACAGGAGGTCTGGTTTTTATTTTTGTCTTGAGAGATGTTTCTCTTTACAGTTGACATCAAGCTTTCACATCAAACCTTCACATGTATAAACAAGATCAAAAGTTTTGAAAAACTTTAAATTCCTCAGTCAGCATCTCTTTTTATGAGCTCAGTCATAATGTTACTTTACACAGTGTGGTATGGCTGTTTTCCCTGATTCCTTTTAGTTATTATTCGTAACCATGTGAAAGAATTAATGGTGTTAAAACCTGAGAAATGGAACAGCATCAGAAAATGGGGTAAAAGAATGGTCTGGATCAAAAAGTCTGGATGTAAAGGTATAGCTTTCATGGATTGGTAAGGAATAGACAAAATGATTGGGATTGTCATATTCTGTTGCTTTTCAGTTCTCAAACTGCTGTATTTTTTGTTAAAGAACAGTGGATCTTCATGCGTAAACCTGCATCTTGGATAATCTATGCAAAATCAAAGCTAGAGGCAGGGGGATCAGCAGCAGGGGTGCTCCTGGGAAGCAAAGGAGGTGGGCTGTAAGGGATTGACAGGAACCATACTAGGGAAGGGGAGTCTTTGTGTTAAATTCTCCTTGCATGATCACACATAGGTAATTTGCAGAATCCCTTGTTTCATTTTGGTTTACTTTTATTATGGAGAACCACAGGATCAGAAAATGAAAAAAATCAGTAAACCCTTACAAATTATATGATGTTTTCTGAATACCATATAGTCTCCCCTGTCATTGAAGGGCCAGGTTTTTTGCTGGTGTGAACCACTATGGTTCCATCAACCTTATGGAATAACTGGTAGCATCGGCAACAGTGGGATTCCAGGGATTTACATCAATTAAAACTGGATTTCAGACTGAATTCCCTAGTTTTGTTTTATTTTATTTTGCCTTAATCTGTACAGAGACTGTTTTAAGTACCATTGCATATTTCCTCCCCATGACTCTCACATTTGTCTGACCTTAAAAAAGTTAAAGTTGACACCCAAATAGGATTTTCTTAGTGCACAAGGCATTGTGATATACATTTAGGTGCCATGTCTTTCCGTTTTACTAACTTGCTGTATAGTTCATCTAACTTCTCTGAGTTGAGCTGAAAGCCTTGTATCAGGAGCTGTAGCTATCAGTGGAAGTAAATGAGTTGCCACTAGTTACAACACTTTTTTTTGCCCCTTAAGCAGCAGTATTCAGGAAGCCTGGGACAGGATAAAAAAAAAATGAAAATAATTGGATGTAAGAAATCTGAAGGTACAGCAGAGTCGTCTTTTTTTTTCACAGGTAACTGTAGAATTTGAATAATTTAACCTTTAAAATGTTGTTTATTCTGTTGTGATCAAGAGGAAAAAATGTCATCCCTTTCTTTTGCTGATGCCACTTACAGGGGATGATTACAGATGCACGGTGTAGGTGCTTGTGTACAAGAAGCCTTCATCTCGGTGAGGAGCTTTGCTCTACGAAACAAATCAACCAGAACAATTAAAAAAGAAAAAAAAAATCACACTCAGATTTACCTAGCATCACTCTGGGCATTTACAAGGTGAAGAGTTTGGCTTGTGAAACTAGGTAGGAAAAATCTGGCATGGACTAAGAAGAGCTTTTGGGTTTATCACCAAAATCATGACCATTTCTTTGCTTTGTTAAATAGGTACTTGTGGTCACCCCACCTCTTATACTCTGGAATCGGTTGCTGCCTGGGCACTACACAGGACAGTGGCTCCCTGTGGGCTGGGGCTGGCAGCTGGGGGTGTCCCCACGGGGGTGGCAGGGCAGGACCCCACCGCCCCAGCCAGGGGCAGTGCAGCTGGGAGGCAGTGGGGGCAGCCCCAGGCCTGGGCATCGGGCCTTTCCCTGGGGACTGGCTGAGGCCAGACTGGGAGTTAGCCACCGTCTGGACTGGTGGGAGGAGCGCTGGGCACAGGTAGGGCTCCTGACGCAAGTGGTGATAATGAGTGGTAGCACCTGCTCTTCACAACACGTACTCCACTCGTGCATCCTTTCCTGCGTGCGCAGTGGTGGACGCCATTGAAATTGCAGTCTTAGGTGACTAAATCAAAAGACATTGGGATGACTGGTTCCAGGTGCCGTAAAATGGTCTGGTTATATTTTGCAATGTCCTGAAGCTGGAAAGTCACTATTCTCTTGCCTTTGCTTGAGGAGATGCAGTTCAGACTATCATTGTCTGTCACACTGTGTATAGCAGTGCTCTGTGCTGCCTGGTACTAGTCATTGTGGTGCTGAGAAGATCTTTACTACAAAGACCCTTATTCAATAGGGTCATATCCATATATGCTTTGCCAGCACTACTTCACCACTGGTGAGAAGATGGCTGTCTGTCTTTAATATTCCTATTCTGGGAAAGCCAACAGAAATGTATTAATGGAAAAGTGAGAATAAATCAAGGAACAGATCTCTGACCCAGAACTTTGTAGCAGAACTTTGTGTGCTTTAAAACATGACCGATACGCTCCAAAAAATGGCCTCACAATGTGGTATCCTTGTACCTTCCAGAAAAAATGTTATATTTTCTGGAATGTATTGCTTCACCTGGTCTAGAATATATTCTGTTATATGCTATGCCACTGCAGATAGTCCACTGAAAATACTTGGCTTTCCTTATGAAGCACGGCCTGTAGCATGCCTTAGGGCATGGCACTTGTGGGGCTCACATGATAGCTGAGTTGCTGTATACGCACTGTATAGTTGCTTATACTTAGTTCAACATAAAACAGCACATTTACACATTAGACAAGCACAAAATGGTCCATGTGGAACTACTTTCACTTGAGGCAAATTGTCCTTGTAGAGGTTTGAAGTGTGAAGTGAATTTTATCATTTTAAATTGTACAAATAAGCACAAAAGAAAGTTAATTTTTATTCTTTTTCCTGTTTCAGANTTTTTTTCAGTTTTTTGGGAAGGGCAGGAGGGCTAAGACAAATTATCTTTTACTTAAGGGTGCAAGCCAATTTCTAAAGGAATATAGAATATAATAAAGAATGTGGCAGAGTGAGCCCCTCAAAGCTGCCTTGACATGTGTGATGGGTAAATATATTTTGTGTTTTATTATGTGGAGCTTTTCGTTTAGATGGGTGGAAAGTGAAAGTTCATGGTCTATCGGAAAAAGTGCTATGCATTTCTCTTTCCCTGGGAAAACACTAGCCATTGGACACACCAGTTGTGTATTTGAATATATTTCAAGATGAATCTTATGGGTTGTATCACTTGCATCCTACTTGAAACACTGCCACATGCAGAGGGGTAGTGCAGTATAGAATTTATCCCTTTACCTCACAGGTTTTTGGGAAGGCTTGTTGTTCCTGAGAGTTTTTTAAAACTTTTTCACATCTTACTATCCAGTTCTTTTCATTCAAAACTGCAGTTTTCCCTGAGGAGCTTTCCAAAAGATGCTTACCAAAACATAATAAACAATTTGAACTATATGGATTTAGTGATTCAGGTGGAAGTATCACCAGTGTGCAGTGGCAGATTTGAGAAGACTGTGATTCACGAACAGCAGCAGTAATTCAGAGACCAAAATCTGGTCCTTTGAGACTATGACTTGAATAGTAAAACCGAAGTCTCTCCATGGAAGGCAGTGGAACTACATCTGAGAACGAAGCCACTACATCCCAGTCACCATACTACAATAGTATGCTGCAAGTAAAATGCCTGCTGAAACAGCCAAGGATTACTTTTTTCGCCGTGACTATGAAAGCTTTGGCAGTTGCCTTTTCAAACCTAGAATGTCTGAGTTTCATGGAGAGCTCAGGACGGCTTAACAAGGGGTGGTCTCTAGAGCTGCTGGGGCCTGAATAGATAGGGCAATCTGGAAATCAGCTTCTCTAGCATGTAGTTCACTATGTGTTAAGCTCCCATTTTAATTTACAGTCCATAATATAGCTTCTTTGGCAGGGATTCATAAATCTCCATTTCACTTGTACGACTGGTGCATGATAATGGACCTTTCTCTGCTGCTGCCTCTATCTCCATGAAGCCTGCCTCTCAGGACATGCAGGAGTCAGTGGTAGGAATATCACCCGATGCCAGTCCTCGCAGACGCCTAGCATTATGGAAAATGTGCTGGTACCTCACATTGCTATGCAGGTCCACGGTCATTAAAGTTTTATCATAAAAACCCTGCCGTCTGCATCAAAGAGGAATCGAGAGTCTT
Organism: Pandion haliaetus; assembly: GCA_013401275.1. Lineage (NCBI taxonomy): Eukaryota > Metazoa > Chordata > Aves > Accipitriformes > Pandionidae > Pandion > Pandion haliaetus. Next base: position 18,771 of record VYZV01009706.1, on the reverse strand, counting down.
AGCAGAGGATGACCACATATTTTATCAGAATCTTCTGAAAGGGAAAAAACAGCAGGTTCATAGCAGGAAGGAACCAGAATAACATTCCCTTTAAGTTAAATATAATATAATGTCAAACCCCTTGAAATTTACATTTATCTACTGTAGTTCATTTTAACTTTTTCCTCAGAGTAGCTCAGTGTCCCATGGTTGCACAAGGGTTCAAACCACTTGCACATGATAAAATTTTCACATGTTTCTCCTGCAAGGCAGATATTCATCAAAGCATGCAAGAGACAGCTAAAACAAAAGGCAGCAAGCTATAGATTCTAACATTGATTTATCAGGGATCAGACTGTCAGATTAGTACGTTTAGAGGCTAGGCCATTTGTGCTTCCTAGCACCGATGCAGATAGAAACTGGCAGGAAGATAATTAAGCAGAGTATTCTGCAGGCAAGATAATTAAGAAGTTTCAATTTAAAAAAAAAAATAATTAGCTAAGCCATTTATTGGCCAAACTCTTTTTGGTTTGTTGCTAGCAAAGGATCAAATGAAAGGAGTTTAGCCTGCTTGTGATTTTACCGGGATTCTTTTTTTTTCTTAATATTTTGCTTGTGTATGTATGGTTTCCTTTTCAATTACAATTAAAAAGAAGTTAGAGAAGGAACATTAAAAAATTAATTACTTTTTAAATATATAGGAAATATTTAGGAAATGCTTATTCTGGATTAACTAGAAAATGTATGAAAAGGGTTTGTGTGGAGCGGTTTTCCTTGGTTGTGGGGGAGGGGGCTGCAGAGGTGGCGTCTTTAAGAAGATGCTGTAAGCTCCCCTGGCTCCAAAGAGTTGGACCCGCCTCTGGCCCGG
>VYZV01009705.1:81932-100269 GCA_013401275.1 Pandion haliaetus | reverse complement strand
AAAAAATGCTGCAGTGTTGCCCCTTAGTGCGCGACCAAGATTCAGGTTGAAATTGCAACTTTCTGTGTTGACACCTGCTTGTGTAGTGTTACTATTAGCAGCTGGTTTCAAAATAATACTTCTGTGCTTTATGTGGAAAGAGCCAAGTGCTGGTTTCAGCTTACCCCTATTTCTTACTGCCTGTCACTGGCAAGTGATACTGTGGCCATTTGGGGGGGGGACTGGGGTTGAAAGCAGTAAAAAAAATCTTTAGAGCATAGTAAGAATGAGGCAAGCTCCTGCATTTTGTAGCAAGATAAACTTGATATCAGAATTGTAATGTGTGTGACCTTAAAGCCTTGCTATTGCACGGCTATGGTGAAATAACAGTTTAGCAATGCAGATAGCTCTGAAGACTCTTTTTGCTTCCAAGGATGCAGTCTGTTGGCTTGAGCCCACATTGCTTTGAGGATGGAGATGCAGCTCACGCACTGTTCTGTCTGTGCTGAGAAGTGCAGTCATGTGCAATGCTGAGCAAACACATCATCTACCGTATTGCTGTTACCAACCAGGCACTTCTAGAGTAACTTGGTTTCATTTTCCCAAGATCTTTACTAATGGATTAATATATGGAATCATAAAACTGAGCATAAAAGACCTGGAACATAGACCTCCAGTGATGGACCATCTCTGTTGATGGCCCCCCTGTTGAATCACTGACGCTTGCTGATCTCTAACTGCTGAATTGGTGTCATTGCAGGTTCAGGTCCAGGTCCAGCAGTCACCGCAGCAGGTCTCCGCCCAGCAGCTCTCTCCGCAGCTCACTGTCCATCAGGCTTCAGAGCAACCAATACAGGTCCAAGTGCAGATCCAAGGCCAGGCGCAGCAGCAGGCATCCCAGACAATACAGAGTCAATCTCTTCAGAGCCCCAGCCCATCTCAGCTGCAGGCAGCTCAAATCCAAGTGCAGCATGTGCAGACTGCCCAACAGATCCAGGCTGCAGAGATACAGGAGGAACACATACAACACCAGCAGATCCAGGCCCAGCTTGTGGCAGGACAGGCCATTACTGGTGGCCAGCAGATACAGATCCAAACAGTTGGGGCACTGTCACCTCCCCCTTCTCAACAAGGCTCTCCACGAGAGGGAGAGCGACGGATCAGCACTGCTAGTGTCCTTCAGCCAGTGAAGAAACGTAAAGTGGATATGCCTATTACTGTATCCTATGCTATTTCAGGGCAGCCAGTTGCCACAGTGCTGGCCATTCCTCAGGGCCAGCAGCAAAGTTATGTCTCTTTAAGGCCAGACTTGTTAACAGTGGACAGTGCCCACCTGTACAGTGCCACTGGGACCATTACTAGCCCCACTGGAGAGACTTGGACCATCCCTGTTTACTCTGCTCAACCACGTGGTGACCTTCAGCAGCAAAACATAACCCACATCGCCATCCCTCAGGAGGCCTACAATGCCGTCCACGTCAGCGGCTCACCAACGACACTGGCTACCGTGAAGCTGGAAGATGACAAGGATAAGATGGTGGGAAGTACTTCAGTAGTGAAGAACTCTCACGAGGAAGTGGTGCAGACTCTTGCTAATTCGCTCTTTCCAGCACAGTTTATGAATGGCAACATCCACATTCCAGTGGCAGTGCAGGCTGTGGCAGGGACGTACCAGAATACAGCACAGACAGTGCACATATGGGACCCGCAGCAGCAACAGCAGCAGCCGACACCCCAAGAGCAGGGGCAGCAGCAGCAGCAGCTACAAGTCACTTGCTCGGTAAGTTAAAACTGCTTCTTGGTCTCAGTCCATGATTAACAACTGGTGAATGTTGTGGAGAGGGAGGATGTTAGCAGACAGCTGATATCTCGGAAGCAGAGATGAGTTTGTCCCAGTAGTCTGGGTGTGACATAGGGCATTTGAGTCCTGATAGGTGTAGGACTGCGATGTGTTAATGCTGGTACATAATTACAGGATTCAAAACTGCCCAAAAGAAAGTATAATCTTGATCTTCATAGTGTAAATTAATAGATACTTGTAGTATAAACTCATAGATACATGCTCATTGCTAGCTGCTTCATAGCAGGTATTCCAGGGTCTGCAGTCTTCTCCTGACCTGCTCTAGGGGTTGCAGTGGACAGGCAGGGATGATTGCAGCGAAGGAAGGTGTGCGAATATACTAGTCACCTAGTTACCTGTTACTTTGTGTTCTGCAGCATGTAGAGTCCACAGCAGATCCAGTGCCCAGGTAAAGTGTTGAAATCTGGCTAGTTATGAGAAAACTTCATGGATCAAGTGTACCTGTCTATAACACCATGTCCTGCTTCTGGTGAATGCCTGGTGTGCAAGAGCACAGTAATGATGTAAAAAAAAGTAAAGATGCAAGTAAGCATCTCTTCATAGTGCTTGGCAAACATGGCAGCCATATTTGTGGCTGGTTGTTTTTTTAAAGGCTCTGTTGCTAACTTTAAGCCATAGATATTTTTAATTGGCTTTTAAAACTTGAATAACTAGTGCAAATGGATGTAATTTATCTTTTATTACCAGAAAGTGAAAAGTGATTGATCTGCCAGAGCCTTTTTTTGCTGAATGGAATGAGGGCAAAAATATCCAAGTCTGCTAGCATAAATGTTATAAATTCTTTCCAGTTTATAAATAACACTGTTGGGCTGTGCAAAGGTGTATATGCCCTCTACTTTGTCAGTAAGCACTGAGACAAGGTGGATTACTTTCTATAGCCATGTCTGATTATTTGTGAGTTGATTGTGGGCTATAGCCCACCAAGATCTTCACTGAAAAGGGTTCCCTACATCTCTAGATAACTTTCAGATGCTGGATGCCCTCTTTTATAAAGCTGTACTTTAAGCTACAACTTACAGTTCTTGTAATGCATGGGGGTTTGTTTGGTTGGGGTTTTTTTGTTTGTTCATGTTCAAAGAGCCTTCTTTAGCTCATCTTTTCCCTGTATTGGTATTTTAGAGATCACTTCATCCCTTTCAGCTGCTTGAACAAACTAAGTTGATAGAACTTTTTGCCTTTCTGTTAAACAGGATTTTTAGACTTATTCTGGGGTCTTTTAAGAGCATGAGCCACATTCTTGGGATCCTTTCTGAGGTATTAGCTCTCTAATTTCTTTAATGGTTACTGGCAAAGCTTCTGCTAATGCTGTGTATTTCTGTGCACAGTGGTCTGCAATTCTTGGGTATCAGACAGTTTTCTGTTCCCAATTCACTGGAGTACTGGGTGTTGCATTAACCCCTAAAGACAGAGGCAACTCCAGGAGCAATGCATTCTTTCTCTAAGGGGGCAATAAAGCTACTATAGGGGAACATCAAACTTTTGGGGTTTGTCACTCTCACAACTGTGAGAGTGACAAGGAATTTGCCTGCTTGCCCCACACTGTCCTCTGGCATTGTGCTGATGTGGGATCTGGGCAAGTTGCAGCTATTTTGCTCTATTTGTGAAAAATGTAAGTCAGTTAAGAAGCAAGTGCCAGTTCAGCAAATTAACTCCAGCCTGTGTGTCTGCCTTTAACACTGGACAAGCTGTCTGTGAGGTTGGGGCAGAAGATTGCCTTTTAGGTTGGGCTAACGGAGGTGGTTGGCTCTGGAAAGCTCTCTGCTCTCTGGAGAGTAATGGGACAGTGCTCTGGAGGAGAGCAGAGGCTCAGTCCTAGCTCCTACAAAGACAAGGTGTCAGTTCACCCTTGGACTCCTGTCCTCTTTAAGGCAGAGCTTGCCTGACAGCTTAAACTTTGTTGCCACCTGCCTTAATAAAAGCTGGGCCCTTTTGGTCATAGTTTCCCTGTGCAGCTGTGGTAGCCAGCAGGGGCTGATAAGCAAAGAGCTATTAAGAGCTGATGCAAAAAAAGAAAAAACAACCAGAGGCAGTCAGAAAGCTCCAGTCTGAGGCTCTTGCAGGCTTTGCCTCTTCAGCTGGTTTTTTTTGTTATACTAAGTGAGGTACAGGTATTACTGAAGTCTCTATGCCATTTCCATTATGGTCTCTAGTACTGTCAGAACAACTTTCACTGATGATTGACACTTGGCAGTATCAAAGGAAAAGTTACTTTGTTATAACAAAGCCTTGCTTTTTGGGGTGGCTCTTAAGAAGGAGAAAGCAAAACTGTTTTGATGTAAGAATTGCTACCTCTGTAACATTCAGGGTGCCAGTGAAAATTTAACTTGAAGCTTTACAGCCCTTAGTCAATCCGCTTAACTGAGGTAGCCATGAGACTTTCTGTGGCATGGGATTGAGAAGCTGTAGTGAAGAATGCAGAGTGAATGCAGCTGGAGGGCTTGCTGCTCTTTCTGGATAGGTGCCATCAGTTGCCTGTAAAATGTTTCAGTTTGAGGTAGTAATTCTTGGTGACTTAAGGTCCTGCTGCAAAGTAAACTTCCAAGAGGTCTGGACACCTCTTAGGTCTATAGTAGGTCATACAGTAGCTCTTCACAGAATAGTAGCTAGTCCTCATTAGCAGTATTTGGTAGTTTGAGAGCATTTCATTGCAACTGAATTAATGTTTTGATGCTGGTGTTCTAGTCTGTTATTACTTTATACCTCTTACAAATGAATTAATCTTATCAGTCCTTGACAATAAGAACAGAGCATATCTATTCCGTCTGCCTGTTATGTACTGAATAACGAGAGAGCCTGCCCTTAATGGGCAAGGGTAGGGAGGGATGTTAGCAGTGTACAACACGCGATCATACCCAGACCCTTGCTTAGGGTAGTCTTAGGTTTGGAGCAGCAGTGGTTAGTAAAGGTGATGGCACGTTGCTGTTCTTCCCAGCCAGGGGCTGGTGGTCTTTCTAGCTGCTGTGCCTCAAGGCTGTGTCTGTGAGGGGCCTTGGGCCACCCTTGTTGTAGTGAGATGGTGGAAATTAGTGGTGGTTCAGAGTGACAAGCTAGCTGAAGCCAAGAAAAATGCATTGGAGCAAACAGGGTTTCAGAATCAGTAGTCATCTGTTTCAGTGTTTGAGGGGAGACCAGAAGCCTGTAGTTGAGAGGACTTTAGCCCGGTAACGATCCTTGCCTTTGAGTGTACCAGCTAGCTTCTTAATGGTATTGCAGCAAGAACAGCTCGTGGCTGTTGGGTCTCCCATGATGTTCTGCAGGACTTCTAAATGCATCAAATTGCAAGTTGTCTGGATTTGCTAAAGGGGTTATAGATACGTCTATTCAAACTAAAAGTGTTCTTGCAGAGATGAACGCTTTCATGAGCAGCAATTCAGGTTAGACAGCAAAAGTTGTGTTCCTTAGGTTAACTTCTTGTTAGAGAGGAGTGTTGCAAAAGGCTGATATCCTGGGGCTAGAGGTAGTGTGGAATTACTTGGGCTTTTTTGTCAAACAGTTGCATATCAAAGTGTGTATGTAAACTGAAATGTTCTCTTTCACAGGCTCAAACAGTTCAGGTTGCTGAAGTTGAACCACAGCCACAGCCACAGACTTCACCTGAACTTCTACTTCCAAACTCTCTGAAGCCAGAAGAAGGACTTGAAGTATGGAAAAGCTGGGCACAGACCAAGAATGCAGAGCTGGAAAAAGAAGCCCAAAATAGGCTAGCACCTATTGGAAGTATGTGTCATGACAACCTGGCTTTTCTTTGCTTTCAAGCAGGATTAGGAGTGACTAAAATGTTAGCTGTTTACCACTCTGGAAAACACCTTTGTTTAATCAGTGATTGTTTTGAAATTGAAACTTTGATTTACTCTGCGGTACTAATTATTGCATACTCCCACTGCCACAGGACACGTTCCAAGGGAGGTATTAGCTTTATGCTGAGCCAACTTGAGCGCTTAGGCTAGTAGCAGTAGAGAAGGGCACTGTATGACTGTGGTGCATGGATGAACAAAAAGGCTGTGAATGTCAGCCAAGCTGGTAGAGCAGTCACAGAGTTGCTGTTTTCCTATTGCTGCAGGGCAGCATTTCATTGTGGACATGGTAAAAGAAGGCAATAGTCATGCAGTTGGCAGGGCAGAGAGTCTTCCTGTCGGATTCTTGCCCATTTATCTTTTAGTAGATCTGACAGCTTAAGATCTTGCTTTATTTCAGCTTGCTTTATTATACTGGAGGAATGAGGTAGTACTGGGCCTGCCAGATAGAATGGCAAAGCTGGAGATGTGGGAAATCATTCCTGAAAGATTGGGAAATAATATGGCTTTATGGCTTAAATAATACGGCTTTGTTTTGTTTTTCCAGGGCGTCAGCTGCTGAGGTTCCAGGAAGATCTCATCTCTTCGGCTGTGGCTGAGCTGAATTATGGTCTATGCTTAATGACACGAGAAGCTCGAAATGGTGATGGGGAACCCTATGATCCAGATGTGCTCTACTATATCTTCCTGTGTATTCAGAAGGTAGGGGGAGGACAGCTATATGTGCAGCAGAGCTGTGCATGTTAGTATGTATAGGGAGGATTCTCTGTTATAAAAATTGAGACTGTGGCTTCTATTAAGCTTCCCAAAGAAAAAAGTCCGTTTGCTTTTAAAAACAAATACACAAAAAACAACCACAAAAAACCCCAAACAAACAAAAGGCAAAAAACCAAAATCAGATTAAATGTAGTTAGTGCACAGCAATGCTTTTACCTACTGAATTAAGTTTGTGAAGAATTGTTAATAATTAAGTATCATGGTGAGAATAATCCTTAGGTTTTTTTCAGTGGGGGGAGGAGGGTTGGGTGATGTTTGAGGAAGTTGTCAGCATCAAAACTTGATCTAGTTGAAGCTTTTAACAGGCAAGAACTTAGCTTTGTGTGGTGTGGGAAGTCTGAGCTGGTAATATTAGTGTGCTTTCTGGAAGAGCTGCAGGAACAGAGCCAAACTCTGATAGCAGAATTGAGCATCTCTCTCCTTAACCTGAAAAAGTAGTGTCCAAAGGACAGTCATGTGAAATAACTTGCAGTGAACACACCTGAAACAAAAGGTGAAATCCAACCAGCTTTACTTTCTGAGATGGTTTTTCCTTTCTGTCTTAGCATTCCCATGATAGTAACTGAGATTACCTGCACTGTACTGGCCTTGGTGTGAGGGTCCTCACTCTTCTAAGTAGAATGTATTAGTCTTCAGTGGTGTGCTGTAAAATACTTGACTGACTGGGTACATGGGCTCTTAGGATAAGGTCTGGTCTGTGGAATACACTTGCTACCACTGTACTGGACTGTGTTGTGAATCTCTTACAGTATCTCTTTGAAAATGGCCGAGTAGATGACATCTTCTCAGATCTCTACTATATTCGGTTCACTGAATGGCTGCATGAAGTTCTCAAGGACGTACAGCCCCGTGTTTCCCCTCTTGGTAAGAACATTTATTTAAGAACTTTAAAACTTTCTGGAGTTTGGAATGTTTAAACTGAACTACAGCGTGAGTGTAGTCTGAATGGGAGCCCTTTTGAAGTGCTTAATGTCCCTAGGACAGCTCATATGCTGGTCAGGGAGAAAAATGTTGTGCTGCAGTGCTGGAGTTACTGCACATGTGAGGCTCTAGCTCTGACTGTCATTGAGGATTATTTGTCTATCGCTTGTCACCTGTCAGAAGACAGACTGTTGGGACTTTGTAGTGTCATGAGATTGGCTTACTTGAAAGCCAGCTGATCCTTGATCTGAATCAAGCTTCCTCATCTGAAGCACTAATAAATCTTGCCTCTAATAAGTATTGTTACTTTTGGACATAATACAACACTGTCATGTTGCCATGTAGCCAGATGGTCACAGTCTGCAGGACCAACTAAGTGTCAAAGAGAAAAACAATGCATGATTAGAGCCTCGAATGCTGCAATCAAATGCAGCTCATCTCAACCCCATGTTTGGAAGATGATGGCATCAGAGATGGGGGGAGCAGTTCCAGAAGAGACAGAGTTTTGACAGAGTTGCATATGAGAACTAGATTAAGAATTGCATTTTCAGAGCACAGAAACCTGGCTTCTCATTACTTCATTCCCTTTGATCTGATTAGATGTCATTGAAGAGCTATTGCTTCTGTTCAGAAAAGTAGCTGATGTTACAGGCTAGATGGCTAAGTAGCACTGTGAGTTTTGGAATACTTTTGTTTTCAGTCTGGCTGTTTGATCTGTGCTTTGTCATTCCACAAGCTCTGGAGTTCATACTGCTGTCTGTTTTTCTGTTTATCTGTGTATTTGGAGTATAGTATTTCTCTCCTACACAAAGGAAAAAAAAATCTGAGAATCAAAGGATTACTCATGTGTCCAAATACATCACTTGGCACTGTGTGCTGACTAAAGCTGTGCACAGGGCCAAGAGCTGATTTGTTACACTGGCCTGCCTGCTCTCACATATTATTGGATTAGGAGCATCTGCATTGGGGTTGAGCCATTAATTAAAAGCTGTTTAAGTGCATATTTACTTCTCTCTGGGCTGGGATGTTTAGGCGTATTGCTGAAGCATACTCTCCGCAACTAGAGGTTGACGTATGTATACAAGTGTTTCCTAACTGTACCTGCTATTTAAAAAGTTATTTGCACAGTAGTGAATCTTGATGTCAGTGAGGATCTCCTCCTTCCCTTAAGATTTGTATGTTCTCTAGTACTTATAGACTATAAAATACTGCCTGTGTTCCTGCTATGACTGTCTACTGGCATGATGCTGACTTCTGGTTATTGCAGGTTATGTCCTCTCCAGTCATGTAACAGAAGAGATGCTGTGGGAGTGTAAGCAGCTAGGAGCTCACTCCCCTTCTACCTTGCTCACTACACTGATGTTTTTTAATACAAAGTAAGTACCTAGGTCTTTGGGAATCTTGTGGAATAAAAGAACTTCAAATGCCTTGACAGGGTTGGTAGGAAACTGCTGCACTGGATTAGGGCTAAGTCATGAATTTTGAATGGTTGCACACAGAGCCCTCTTGCAGCCCCATCAGGCAAAGAAGATGCAGTACAACAAGGAAATGAGCTAGCAGAGGGGCAACTGAACTTGTGGGTGTTGCATGCTTTGCTGCTGGAACAGTCTTTAACTCGGTGTTGGTTTGAGCTTCAGCTGGCTCGTGATGAGTAAAGGTAACTACCTCACTGTTGTGACTGTATCATTTACTCTCCTCTGAATGTCCTGTGTTCTCTTCTTGCTGCTCAGATACTTCCTGTTGAAAACAGTAGACCAGCACATGAAGCTGGCCTTCTCCAAGGTGTTGAGGCAGACCAAGAAGAACCCTTCTAATCCCAAGGATAAAAGCACGAGTATCCGCTATATGAAGCCTCTTGGCATGCACCAGACGGGACAGAAAGGTAGTGTCTGGAAGTTTTCTTTGGGCATAGTTACTTACTGGGCTTGAAGGAAGTGGATGAACCTGGAGATGTCTGCAGGTAGGGCCATGAGAACCCAAGGCTCTGCCAGTTACCTTCAGCCTAGCAGCATGAGTTTTCTGTGTGCTCTGTCTGAGAGAGCTTAGTACCTTCTAATAATAAGCTTGGGGACATGCCTTACCTGAGGCATATAGGACTCATCAAGAGCTAAGGATAACTTTTTTGTTACTTTTGTTTTTTTATGGGCAAAGGGGCTAATGGGTCTAAGTGTCTATGAACAGAGGGAGAAACTTCTTTGGGAGGGCTTCCCTTATCTTGACTCATAGGAACCCATATAGAATCCATATGTAGGTACGATCTTCCTCTTAAAAGCATGGACGCAGGATTTAGCTGAGGCATTGCAGTCTCAGTAGTGAGACTTCCCTCATTTTGGGCACGGGTGGAAGAGAAATGGAAAGAATGATACGGATGGGTTGTGTTGTTCAGTAGCCTTGGGATAAAGCAAACCCTCCATATAATGCTTTGAGCATTTATAACCAGGTGCCTCTGCTCTGGAACAGCCATATGTCTTTTGCCAGCTCTTGCATGGTGACAAAGGTGCTTCGGAGTGGTGAGGCTGTATGGCACTGCTCAGTATGCTGTACTTTACAGAGTGTCTGACAGACTTCTGGGGGGCTGCTTTGTAGTTACAGATGACATGTATGCAGAGCAGACTGAAAATCCAGAGAACCCCCTGAGGTGTCCGATAAAGCTGTATGACTTCTACCTCTTCAAATGGTGAGAGCCCATGTTTGTGTGTAAGGTTGCTTGTCTTCTGTGACTGTTAAGCTGCACCTTGTAGCTGGCCTAGTTTTCAGGGCTGTGATTTATTGCTGGCACAGTTTTTATATTTGCATAAATTTACTTAAATGGGGAGGGGTGTTGATGTGAGAGGGTGGGATTTACTCTGATGGCACACAAGTTGAACTTTTGTGATATTTAAAGAGACAAATCCCGATTTGTGCACTGGCTGCTCTTAATCTCATACTCATTCCAGAGGTTTGCTGTGTTGGCATGAGCTCACTGTTCTGCCTCTGACTTGCAAGTCATCTGGAAGCATCCACTACTTGAGATGAGATTAGGGTCCTATTTGAATCAGCTTCTGAACAAAAATGAGGACTTGCTATGGAGATTGGAGGGAGCCTCAAAGGACTCTCATCTAAGTTACCATGATTCTGAGAATTAATGTAAATGTTCCTCTGCACAGATGGGTCTGCAGCTGGCCTGAATGTGAAAATACTCCATCCTTGCTTCACTCTGAAAGACCCCTAAAGCCATGTGTGTGTTATACTTACCAGTGTGAAATAAAAATTACTTTCTTGTAGTCATCACCATGCCTTTTTAACCTTGGCATGGCCTAAAAACTTTGGGACCATTGTTGCCCCTAGATGCAACTCTGTACCTTCATGTCTCGTCAGCCAGATGTTCACTGTCAGGAACTGTGAAGCCTGGGTTGAGGACAGTCTCTCCCTCCCAGGACATTCTGTTAGTCTGGTTATTTCTGATCTTCCTCATGCAGCCCCCAGAGTGTGAAAGGCCGGAATGACACGTTTTACTTGACACCGGAGCCAGTGGTGGCCCCCAACAGCCCTATCTGGTATTCCATCCAGCCGATCAGCAGAGAGCAGATGGAGCAGATGCTCACCCGGATCCTGGTGATACGAGAGATTCAGGAAGCTATTGCCGTGGCTAATGCCAGCACCATGCACTAAGGCATCCTTCTTGGCTCAGAAGGGGTGGGGCGGGGTGACGGGGGAGGGACAAGCAAAGATAAATTGTACAGACTTTTACACTAAAGGAGATGCCTAAGTTTTTGGTTTTTTATTGGTGTAGTTATGAAGCCCTTTTAGGCTTCTTCTCTTTAAAAGAATCTAAAGGAAAACCTACCCATTGTGTATTCTACCCAACACACCAAACTGTTGGAACCATTGGAGGCTGCATATCCCCTGCGAGCTGGGAGCTGTGGAAAGCTGCTGGTTGACTCTGGTTTTTTTTATGATGTAGAAAACATGAACTACAGGATTGGCCTGGATGGCTGGGGCCTCTTGTCTCCTTGGAGCACGTGCAGCCCAGAGGGCACAGAATGATGGATGGACCTGCTCAGCCAGTGGAGGAGAGGCAGGCATCTTCTTTTCTTGTGCTTGGACGTTAATTTGCTGTTATCTTGGAAGGAAGAGGAGAGAGTGAACTGCGATTGTGATTTATACAAAAAAAAAAGCAAACCAACGATTTCTATTCAGACCTTTAAGTGACATTTTTAGATGTTAAAAGTACAAACTTTACCACACTCTTCTTTTTTGGCCTAACATTGAGGCCTTAAACCTTGAGGCTCCTGTGCCTGATGGAATTCTTGTAACATACACTTGTGTATCATATAAAGATACCACCCTGTTTCTCTTATGTATTCTTACTCTAGTTGTTTATTAAGAATGACGAGCACGTCTTTTCAACATGCCATTGAACAATGTGTCTTTATTTGGGGAAGAGTGAGCTGTGAGGGTGGTGGTGGGGTCATTACACAAAGATCAGTATGCAAACTGGTTGTTTTCATCCCTGTTTGTGCTTTCCAGCTTGACTCTGCTGGACTTCTTTCACCCCTACAAATTAGGAAGGTAGAAGGGAATTAACTTCTGTTGAAGGACCTGAATACCTGCTTGCTGATGGAAGCTCAGTGTCAGGCTAGGAACATGTGATCTGTGAGACCAGATCAGACTGTCCTAATGTTCTGTGGCCAGCCTGTGAGACTTTGCCCCTAGGCAAATCCCCCTCTCCCCACCTTTACAAACACATCACACCAACGGCATGATGGAGGAGTTTTGGAGGGAAAAGGCCTTCCAGGAGCAGCATGTAGCTTACTCCTGCCACTTAACAGCCTTTTCACAGTTTTTAACACGGCTGTGTAGGTTCTGGCATCCTTCATGATCATAAACCCCAGCCCTGTAGCCTTTCCTTGCTGCATCTTAAATGGTTGTTGTATTTTGTATCATTAACAAATAGTCTGCTCTTTTGAAGCCAGCCGATAGCCAACTGTGCTTGAAATGGGAGATGACTCTAGCCAGGCTTGTTATTTGTGCCACCAGCTTCTTGGATTCGGAGAGATGACTCTGCTTCTTGAACTTGTCTTCCCTGCTTCTCCATCTCATGTCCCTTCCCTCTTCCAAAATATATAGATATATATTTAAATATATATTACAGTAAAAGAACTTAAACTTGTGTACAGGCAAGCAATTTTTCTGAAGCTTCTGTTGACCAATACCTGTGTGTTTTGAGAAGGAAGGTCTGCCCTGTTGGTTGTGCACAGCATAAATGATAAGAGTAGCCATTATGTTCCCTGTCTTTGTGGTCTTGAGCAGTGTTGAGGTGTGTGGGCTTAGAGAGACTTCAAGGCTCTGATGCTTCATATTGACGTTGGTGTTCATGAGAAAGCAGATGTGCTCGAGTTGGTTGTCAGTATGAGCCATTTGTTCCCTGCATAGGACTCTGTGCTTAAATAAGTGCAGAGAGGTGAAGTAGCAATGCACTGATGTTTACTAATACCTGCACTCCAAGGTAGACTCTTAGCTCCGCGTGTCTGCCCAGTGGGTAAGTTGGGAAGATGGTGCCTGGGTGGTGTGTAGTGCTGGCAACATGTACCCTCCGCTCAGTTCACCCACTGGGAGCCAGCAGTTGCCCCCAGTAGGGTGGCTGTTGGGATTGCTAATACTGTTTCAGCTGTCAGAAGCCTGTAATCCCTTCACCATATCTTAGCAACTGGAATGTCCATCTCTGGCCTTAATTTAAGTATTTAAAGACATAGTTGGGGCAAGCTCTCACTGTTTCAAGCAGCTCGGTGTGCTTGTTGCTCAGCATGCCCAACAGGCCTGCACAGAGTGGATTTCCCATTCCGTTGGGCAGTTTGTCCTGTCTTCTGAACAGAGTTGCAAAGATGTGAGAGAAACTGCAGACTCCTGTGCTTGAGTCCCAGTGTGTGCTCCACAATACTGCATGGGAAGCTAGTTCCAGCATGCCTGCACCTCAGTGTGAGCCTGCTGCTTTGTCTCCATCAGAAATGCAGAGGGTGTTGAAGTCATCTGCCAGATACCCAGTGTACAAGTCACTTCATTAGGTGGCTTTGGGAGTCACCTTACTCTAAAAATTGCCAGAAGCTGGAATAACTTGACAGAACATTAGGGCAGTTCCAGGTTAGGGGTGAACAGATATTTCAGCTGAGATTTCTGGGGAAACAGAATTTGATGTCACCTTAAAAATTCTAGACTGTGCACTTTCCTTACTACCCTTAACTGCAGGATGATCTAAAACCTTTGTAGGGGAAGAGTTCTCCTTGATCTTGGAGTATACTGCTTAAGAGTGGGGGAACTTGGCACATAGTGAGCTGTGGAGATCTCCTAATGATTGGTTTTGTCCTGACAGACTGAAGCATTTCCATTATTTTCTCATTGTTCGGACATACATAGGAGAGGGATTTGCTGTTGTGGAAGTGGACTGCCATTCTGTACTGTCTCATCAGAATGTCCACCGTGTTAACTTCATTCCCTATTTTTAGAGACAATCGATATACTGTGACTTAAGGATTATTTTCCTGGACCTGGCTTCTAGTCTGGCTCTCTGGAGCTAGTTTAAAAGGTACAGTATTCCTAGAATATAAATATTATGTTCTTTGATAGTGAAGAACATGATCTGCTCCCTTTTAGGGGCTTGTAGGAAGACATGCGCAGAGTAGCACAGAAGAGTGCTGTGGCTTAGAGTTGCTATCCAAGTTCTGGGAAATGTTCCCAGTCAAACATGTAAAATAGCTTTTTAACACTTTCCTATAACCAGCTTGACTGCTGCTTAAAGGGCATTCCCCCTCGGCTCCGAGAGTGCCAAACTGCTAGCTCTTGTATGCGTGTATATATTAAACGAGAACTCTCCATGCCCTATGCCTTGTATGAGACAGGCTGAAAATGCATCGATCTCTAAATAAAGCTGAGAAGTCAAGCTAGAGACCCTGTGTTGTTGGTTTCGTACTATGCCCATCTTGTCTCTGTGGTGTGAAAGGAACCATAGAAAGCAGAGTATGACTGACTATTGTAAAGCACCTCACATTCTGACATGAGACTTGTATATTGTTCTCTTTCTTGACACTAATAGCATTGCTTTCCTAAGGAAACTTGTAGCCTCTTGCACACTTATCCATGGCACCGTTAGATTTTCATTTATGTTCAGGAGTTCAAGCATTTCCTCTAAGTGGTAATGGCTGAAGAGCAGGGAGCAGACTAGGGAGTGATTCTTCACTCCTGTCTAGAGTGGTGAGTAAAGGGAACAGTCAAAATAACTTAGTAAGGCTCTCATCTGTTGGCTGCTTTACCCCTAGAGAGCTCCTGGATTTTAGATGGGAGACAAGGTCTGAAGTAGTTCCTGAACTGTTCTGCCTTGGACCAATGAAAAAAAGACTTAGTCTGATCCCTAAATAAGAATCTTCTTCTGCACTGTTGCTCCTAGGGCAGAAATTAAGACAGTCTTGTTCTCAACTGCATCAGGACTACTGTCTGCTTTGGTGTGTGTGTAGAGTGGATTAGGCCATCTTCAAGCCTCCTATGCTGTGATAAGAACAGGTCAGAGAGTGGTAGAAGAGAGCCCTCTGAGCATATGTGGGGTGGAGGACTTGCTGATACTGTAGTTGCTCATACTTTTGCTGGTCTGAGTGCTGCTGGACACTTGATTGACTGCACAGTCTGACCAAACTGCATTCTCATCCAAGTTTAGTAGTGACTTAC
The DNA here is from genome assembly GCA_013401275.1 of Pandion haliaetus. Taxonomy (NCBI): domain Eukaryota; kingdom Metazoa; phylum Chordata; class Aves; order Accipitriformes; family Pandionidae; genus Pandion; species Pandion haliaetus. Next base: position 85,242 of record VYZV01009705.1, on the reverse strand, counting down.
TTGCAATTAGTGTTTGGACTCTTAAATCACTGTTCAAGTGGGATATAAACTGTCTTCCACCCTATAGGGGGCTTTTCTCCCCATGTTCTTGCTGGAGCTGCCCCTCTCAAATACTACAGGGAACATACCTTATCTTGATGTTTCAGCCTGTTCTGTTTTACTGGTGCCAATGCATACGAAAGAGCCCTTCTCAGCTCGAGCATCTTCCTACCTTAAGGAGCATCTCAAATCTTCTTCCAGAAGTCTCACTGACATGCTGCCCCAAAATCTCTGAAGCGATTGCTGTCCCCTACTTGTCAGTTCCCCTTGTTGCGTGGCTGAAGCTCAGCTCTCAGCACTGCAGTCACTTTCCTTGTATAACCTTGTGCATGGCAGCCACGTTTGCCTGCTTCTCCATTCTTGTTTGAGCTCATCAGAATGGGGAGGCAGATTGAACCCACTTACAGCAGCAATAAACCATGTCTAGAACTTGAGGGAACTGCAGGAGAGAATGAGGTGGAGGGGATGTCTCAAAGGCAGGGTCCAGTTGCAGCCCAGAGCCTCGCTTGATAATGAGTGTGCAGCCTATATGCAAAATACGTCTTGTCTGTCCCTCCCGTGTTGATCCTGGTCTAAACAGCACATGTGATTGGCATCCTGCAAAGTGACCTTCAGAACTCTCCAGTAGCTTTGCCCCGTGAGTAACTCACACTACAAATCATTTTAAAGAGATGCACTCAACTATTTTTTTAATTTAATTTTACTCTTATATTCTCTGCTCTTTGTAATCTGCTTGGAAATAAAATGTTTTTCCCTGCAGCCTTTGTTGTAGTCTGTTTGAGAACCATTAAACTTTGTCTTGTGTTTCTATTGGTACAGAAGCCAACTTGCCTGTTTACTGCTGTGCCCGTGCTCTAGCATAACAGCCGAGATCGGTGTGTGCCTCCCAGATAGGCTTAGCAAACCTTTGTTAGCACTGGCCTTATTTAAAATAAGGGGTAGAGAGACCTGTTAAACTGATCTTGGTCTGGCATGATGCCTCCTGTTCTGCTGATCCTGTGACAGGCAACACTGACTCAAGAGTGTGTGTCCTTGGCAGGTGGCGTTTTCCTCTGGAAGGCTGTGTTTCTGAACCCTGCCTCCGGGATGAGTATCTCAGTGCCTTTACTGGTGACTGCTTTCGGTGGTGTGAGCCTAGATGCTTTATTTACTGCAAAGGACAGTGCTTTTCTTACAGCTCCCTAGCCCAAGCAAACTGTAAACAATGGGAAGTCGGTGTCTGGATAGGCGAAATCAACTCTTAGCTGAGAATCAACCCAGGAATTGTGTAAAGAAGTAGAACCAGGGTGAAATGCAATCTTTTACAGCAGACTCTTAGGGAACAATTGAAACCCTGTGAAGTTCAGAGCGTAGCATAATGACAAGCACTGTTAATGTGGCTGTAGGAAGATGGTGTTGATGTTGCCATTCACAGTAGTAGTAACAGGATTAGCTACCAATCTCTTGACTTAAAGTGGCATTGCAGATCCTTGTGACTGGCTCTTCACTATGCAAGGGTCACCTTTTCTTAGTTGCATGAGGGCCCTTGGAAGCCACACATACCCCTCCTCACAGCAAAGTGACCGTCCCTGCGCTGAGGTATGCGCCTTCCTTTCCAGCTAAAAACAAACCCACCATCTGGTGGGAAACAACTATAACTTAGAAACTGCAACCTCTATTCTGTGCAGATTACTGCTGCTGAGACCAAACACCTCACCCAGGCGTCCTGCTTCTATCCATAGCATGGTTCACTCATTTGGGGTTTTTCCCCCTCCCTGTATAAAAGTCAACATCAGCATCTACCGAAGCCTAGCTTAACTGGTCTCTCCCTAAACTCTGTGTTGTCTCTTGGAGAACCTTACTCAGACCAAAACATGTTCATCCAAACTACAGGACTGAACCTGACCGGTGAACCTCACAGCATACAAGGACCATTGACTTCCGAGTATTTTGGGAGACCTGAACAGATGTCTCTGTTCACACTTCCTGTGTCCTATAGCTGGGTAACATGAGTAACACATTTTCTTAAAGCTACTTGCTGATCTTTGGATGAGGATTTAATCTACTGCAGTAAAACAGCTGGATGTATGGAAGCACCATTCTTTAGTTCCCTTAACTTGTTAAATAGTGGGTTGCAAGAGCAGGGTGAGAAGGGGTCTGGTTGTCCCGTTTTCCTGGTGCTCTGAGGCTGGATCCAGTATATCATGACATGCAAACCAACCATCAGAGGAGGTGGTTGTTCCGTAGCCCACAGTACAGGAACTTTTCCCGACACCCAAATGGATCTGCAGGGTGGGGAACATCTTCATCCTGGAAACAGCTGAATGCTGGTTCCTGCAACTCTCCTCTAAGGCAGATGTGCGTTTGTGCCCCTTCTTCTCCTGCAGGCACAGTCCCTCCTATTCCTGCTTCCGCTCTTCTCTTGAAATCCTCCGTCCAGCCGCCCTTGGTGGCACAGGCAGGAAGGTGCTATGCCGAGACACCCCCCCAGTCTGCAGCAGAGCGCAGCCATCCTCTTCACAGCATTTGTGTGTACGGCCTGGCCTGGTGGCTTTGGGAAGAGGGGGCTTGCGTGAGGCTAACACCTGTCTGGGATCACCTCAGGTCCTCCCCTGGGGGACTGCTGCCTCGGCGCGATTCCCTCTCTCCTTTCTGCCTTTCATTCCCCTCCCGTTGCTAGAATGTTGCCTCGCTCCAGCCTCTTGACTTTTGTCCTTCTTGCAGATCGCTTCTGACTTACGGAGCTGGGATTCTGCTGGTGTGTTCCAGCTCTGCCCCCACCACAGATCCCACAGGCACGTGCTCCTCCGTCTTCTGAAGCTGCTGGAGTCTTTAGGGCTGAACCCAACGCCCAACCTGCAGGGCCCCACGGGCAGCATCTTTCTGTGCAGGTCACCCACGGCTCGCCCTTTCTAGGCTGTTTTCTGAGCCCGCGTCACACCGTACAGGTCGTGCTTGCGTAGGCAAAGCCGGGCCGCGTCACGCCGGGCTGTGCTGGGCCATACCCGGAGCCCAGCTCTCTGCTTAGTGCTTCCTTCCTATACATTGAACGAGCTGCTCGGCTTGAACAAGAAGGCCCGTTGCGGCTCGTGACGTCCCCGCGCAGCCGTATTTCACCGGGCTGGACGTTTACGGGTCCGGTGCTGTGAAGCCCCTTCTGTCGCGGGGCGGCGGGCAGGAGAGGCCGAAAGCGGCTGCGACCTCAGGGCCCGCCGAGGCCGGCCCCGGCGCAAGGGACGGCGACCGGCTGGGCAGCTCCGCGCCGGCCCCGCAAGCCCCGGGCTCATCCCCG
>VYZV01009705.1:66850-81384 GCA_013401275.1 Pandion haliaetus | reverse complement strand
CCTCCCGCCTCCCCGCCAGGACCTGACCTCGGCGCTGACCAAGAGGATCACTCTGAAAACCCCGCTGGTGTCCTCCCCCATGGACACGGTCACCGAGGCCGGCATGGCCATCGCCATGGCGGTGAGTGCGGCCCCGCGGGGCGGGTCCCCTCTGCCGCCGTTACCGGGATGGCGGGGCGCCGGCCCGGCCCGGCCCGGCCCGGGGGTGGAAATGCCGGGCGAGGCACAGCCCCCCNCCCCCCGGCTCTGCCGCACCGTCCCCGAGGGTGGCCGGGGTGGTCCAGCTCTCCGTGCCTAGCTGCTGGATCCGCCCGGGGAACGGCCCCGGGGGGGTGTGGGGGGGTGGGTTTTGGCAGCGATTTACAGCTGCCTTTGTGTTACCAGCTCACAGGGGGAATTGGGTTTATCCACCACAACTGCACCCCGGAGTTCCAGGCCAACGAAGTGCGGAAGGTGAAGGTGAGTGGCTGGAACGGCAGCACCGAACCGCGCTCGCAGGGTGCTTTGTGGAGGTGGGCAGCGGGGTTTGGTCCTGTTGAAGGAGCTGTCAGAGGAGACGGTTAAAGCGTGCCAGATCTTGGCCTTTCAGAAGGGTATCGCTGCCGTGGTTGCCTGCACAAACCTCTTGTTGTGTGTTAGGCGCTGTCCCACGCACAGCCTGGGATTTGAGAACTGCCAGGCCTTCTGGTGTGGGAACGTTCTCCATAATTTCAAGAAGGAGGTTAGCCTGGGAACCCTTGGGAATCTTAACGCTACTTGAGTGAGCCTTGGTGCTGGTTTGGGAGTCATCCTGTCAATGAGCATGTGGCCAGGTTGGGTGGTTGCAGACCTTTGTGAGCGGCCACAGTAACTACCAGGCACGTGTCCGGTTTCTGCTTGGTCTGGCGGTGCCGCTTAGCCTGGCTGCCGAATCTGCTTCTTTTCAGAAATACGAGCAAGGATTCATCACAGACCCCGTGGTGCTGAGCCCGAACGACCGAGTGCGAGATGTGTTTGAAGCAAAAGCTCGTCACGGATTCTGTGGGATTCCCATCACGGACAATGGGAAGATGGGGGGCAAGCTGGTTGGGATCATTTCATCTCGAGATATTGATTTCCTGAAAGAGTCGGAGCATGACTTGCCTCTCGGCGAGGTGAGAAGGGCTTGTGAATGCCCGACGGATGCGAGCGTTGCGTTAGGAATCAGTGTGGCTTGTGATAAGAAGAAGGGTGAGCCTGTGGCTGTGAGGATGCTGCACCAGCTGGAGGGAGGGAGCAGCTCCACGTTAGCTCTGCGGGTCCATCTTTAACTGTATTTCCAGGGGAGAATTTCATGTTCATTTACGCGCTCTCTGCAACTCCTGCAGTGCAGATACAGGAGAGTGGCCATGCAGTTAGCGTTCGCATGACTCCTCCTGTGGGGTTATCTTTCAGTGTTGTGGAAGCCATCCTCTCTACAGCTGGTGCTCTTCCCTCATTCAGTAATTAATTCCTGGTGTTCCTGGCTGCTGCTGCAGTCCCAGATAGTGTGCTGGTCCTGGCCAGGGCTGTAGCAGCTGCGCTGTGCCCAGCAAGCCCTCCAAGCACTGACCTTCCTTTTCTGGTCTACTTTTCGCTGTGTGCCTCATCTAGGCTACTTGCTCTTTAAAATAACCCCCTGAACTTGGAGACTGGCAGCTTAGCCTTTATAATGCTACACTGTGAAACTCGCCTCTGTACAGGAGAATATTCTCTGTGATGCCGATGTTGATTGCTGTTAGTTCTGGCATTCCTGTTACACGAGCTTTGTAACCGTAGATCTGCGGCACTGTTAGGTTACACCACCGGTGCCTCTCAGCCAGGGTCTGTGTTTGACTCATGACTATTTTTAGCTCTTGCTGACCAAACCTGGTATCACATGCTCATCCCTGTTTGGTTTGAAATCGCCTATAAATATCTGTAACAAGAATCTTAAACGAGGAGTAGCTTATAAAAGTGCACATGGCCCTTTGAAGCGGTGCTGGTCCATTCAGAAGAGCCAGATAAGAGTCTTCTCTCATCCTTTACGTGGATCACTCAGCGCTGCAAAGTTGGAAGCTTGCTGCTGTTAGCGTTTGGTGCTTGCTTCTGTCACCAGGCAAGGCTAGGGAAATGAATGGGCTCCTAGATCTCTTCCCGCTCGCTGTCCAGCAGTCATCCTAACGAGCAATTTGTTGCCATCCAGTTAAACACACAGGTCTCCTGTAGCTCAGGAAGCTCGTGGATCCCACAGGCTTAGGGAGTGTGTTGGTGTATGTCTGTGATTCCTCAGGCTTTTCCTGAGATGTGGGTTCTGTCACAGACAGGATTTTGTGTGGATGCAGGCAGGGTGAGCCTCTTTCCTGATGCAAAATGTTTGTTCTTATGGTATAAATAACTAAAATGTTCCCTCTTTTCTTTGTTGTGTGCAACTAATCTACTTTCCTTGAGGGTTAGTGTTCCCTTTTAGCTTTGCCGGGCCTTCCCGAGTAACCGTTTATGAGAACATCCCATGTGAACTTTGTGATCGCAGAATGCTGTGGGTGGGAAGGGACCCCAAGGTCTCTTGTCAAGCCTTCTGCCTGAGGCACGTTCAGCTGGACCAAGCTGCGTGGGGCTGTGTCTGTGTCTCCAAGGATGGAGACATTTCGCTGCCTCTCTAGACTGCTCTTCCAATGTTTGACCACTGTTGTGGTGAAAGCTTTTTTCTGTATACCATGTCAGATGTTCCTGTGTTCTAGCTTCTGTCCATTGCCCCTTGTCTTTCCGCTATGTTTTGGTGCTTGTTTGTCAAGAGTGAGTGTGGGTGAGTGTGTTTGTTTGGATTGAAGCGACTCCTTTGCCCTATTGACCTTGCCAGCAGCAGCAGGTTATTCTGAGCAGAGCCCTTCCAGAGCCTGTGTGCTGGGGATTGCTGCCTGAAAACAAGCATTTCTGCCAGCACAGCATGGGACTCTGGAGGTGTCTCCAGGCCTTATTTGCCTGTGCTCTATTAAAGGGGAGGGCTGTTTGGGTAACATCTCAAATGAGGGTCATCCATGAGTCCTCCCTTGCTTCTAGGTGCTTTCCCTCAGCTTGCTGAGGCCCTCTGCCATCTCCTGTTTTCACTACACCAATGGGTTTGGGGGCTGATGGCCGCTACTTGCATGGGGACGGCCCATATGAGGCTGTTCCTGTGTGTTTTCTGGAGGCATGTTGCTGTGCTGTGGGCTCCTTTGTCTGGAGAGCACTCCCGCACGGCTGCTGCGGAGCATTTTACGTGGGCAGAGGGGTTTGGTATTTTCAGATCAGTGCGAAGGAGTTCTTGTGACTTTTTATCTTCTCCCTCCCACTAGATTATGACAAAGCGGGAGGATCTTGTTGTGGCCCCAGCTGGCGTAATGTTGAAAGAAGCAAATGAAATTCTGCAAAGGAGTAAAAAAGGTACCTGCGAATGTCTGCAATGCAAGGGAGAACTGTGGAAGCGCTGGGCTGGGAGCAGTAGTGGGTGAATGTGGGCACGCGTCTGTCCATGGGTGGAACATGGGAAAGCTGCGTTCCAGCACGGGGAGAGGACACTGAGGAGAGAGTGCCTGCAGCCCTCTGCCAGGGTACAGAGTTCACATGCATTCATCTCAAATCTGTTTGAAGTTGAGGGATTCTTGGCAGCCCAGGAGCCGAAGAGCGCCTGGCTGTCCAGCCACACGTCTTCAATTTTCTATCCTGGCCTTCACATTTTGGCACTCAGTTCAGCTCTGTTAGGGTTTGGTAGTTTGACTTTTAACACAGTGTCGTGAGTCTAATTATTAAAAAAGATGCACTTTTTCTATGGTCAGTGTGAAAATACCAAGTCCTTCTCCAGTCCTGCAAACTCCTTGCTCTGTTTCCCGAAAAAGGGCTGCTGGCTTCTGTGGCCAAGCAAGATTTGGTAACACACCTCTTTGAGTCTCCGCTTTGTACCAGTTGCTGCCTGCCTGATGCTTCTGGTCTGCTGCACTGCTTCGGGCTAATGTCTGTCTCCTGCAGAATTCTGCAGTGATGTTCTTTCTGTTTGTTTCAAGGCAAGCTGCCAATTGTTAATGAAGATGATGAGCTGGTGGCTATAATTGCCCGCACCGATCTCAAGAAGAACCGGGACTACCCTCTGGCTTCTAAGGATTCCAAGAAGCAGCTGCTCTGTGGTGCCGCTATCGGCACCCATGAAGATGACAAGTACCGGCTGGACCTCCTGGTGCAGGCTGGCGTGGATGTGGTAGTGCTGGTGAGCCACCCACAGGCATCACATTGGCCTGGGGGGTTTGGGTGGGCCGAGGATCCGGTTTGAATGAATCTCTCTGACAGTGGGGCAGCAGCATGGCACTTGCTGTCTTCGTTACAGGCCCTTTTGTGTTAGAATATGGCAGTTTGTTGACCTCAATCTCTTTCAGGTTGAAGTCCTCAAATAAGAGGGATTCCTCTTGCCTGGGAATTTATTGACCTCGAGGGATTATGTAGGGTGCGTCGAAGCCCTGAAGGCTGAGGAGAGAAACATTGTCAGTTAATACAGAATCTTCTACAAATGCTTATTGCAGTCTGCTGCCATCGTCTCTGATGTTCCTAGCTGTTTTTGAATATTTGGCTTCTTACAGTTTGCCTTCCGCTCTTTGGTGTTTTTTACTGTGTTATTCTCTTAACTGCCTGATGTTCCAGAATGGTCAGCCCAGAGCTGCTCTGCTCATCTCCCCTTCTGGCCTGTAAGCTTTCGGGCACAGCCATCACTGCCTGTATTTGCACATTGTTTTCTCATTGATTGTTAGCTTGCGAGTCCACCGTGCTCTGAGGGCATGGCTGAGCAGCGTTGCAGCTGGAAATATTTAACAAGACACTGCGAGTTGGCCGGGTCACGGAGGTTGGCAGGGCCTGAGCGCTCAGTGGTCGACATCTGGTATTTTAGCTGCTCTGTTGTGCAGCAGGGAGAGATGCATCCCCCCCGCCAGCCCTTTGGGGTTTCCCAAAGAACATCTGCCATTTTACCTGTAGTTTGAGAGAGGGCTGACCACGTCCTGGTGGTAGAGCCAGACAGTTCTTACCCGCAGCTAGATGGGCTGCTTGTTGCCTGCTGTAGAAGCCACAGGATTTAAACGTGGAGGATATTAATGAAGTCTTTATGATAAACTGCCTTGCACCCCGGAAGGTATGTTGTCTTCGCAGCAGCTTCTCCTCTGGTTCTTTGCTCAATTTGGGGAGTCGTCTTGCCTGCTTAGCAGAGACCCCAGTAAGCAGAGTGAAGATCTGAGGCTCTTCTGGAGCTGTATTTGTAATCTTTTGCAGAAATTGTGGTTGAAATTGGTTTTCTTTCTGTTGCAGGATTCCTCTCAGGGGAACTCCATCTTCCAGATCAATATGATAAAATATATTAAGGAGAAGTATCCCAACCTACAAGTTATTGGAGGAAACGGTAGGCATGTGTTGAAGACTGTTCTTGTCTTTAAATTACATTTGTTTCTTAGACATAGAGGGAGCTGCAGGGACGTGAATGAAACAGTCATCTTGGTAAACGTATGTGAACTTAAAATGGTTTCCTCTGGCTTGTGGAACAGAGCAAGATCACTCTGCAGACACAGGGCAGTACCCTGCTGCTGCCACAGCTGCAAATATTTTGAAACCTTTGTTTTGCAGCACAGTGTGCTGCAGTCCTCTGTAGCCTGTTACACATTAGCTTCTTTCACACACCAGTTTAAAATTTTGGATGATAATAATAATAATGAGTATTGCTCAATGGGGAAATCTAATGGAAGTTTTCCCTGCCTCTTGACAGCAGAGTTCAGCAGTCCTTGTCTTTACCTGGCTGGTATGTTACTGGTGCTGCCGTTAGCCTGTGCTCTGCCCTCCCTACCTGGTGTGGCCCAGAGAGTGCTTGGCACCATGCGGTGACCTCTGCTACCTATGCCTTTGGGTGTAAGCGTGTTGCAGAGTAGCCTAAAAGGCCACTGTCATCTCACTCACTGGGGACATCTGGGACACAAACTCACGGCTGCTTTTGCAGATAGGCCTGCTAGCAGTGGACAGCCATGCCTGGCTCTGACACAGGCTGGTGCCCTGGGTAGGGGATGTTTGCAGCCATGGGGGAAAGCACCAGGGCAGAGCAGTGTCGCATGCAAATCTGCTTGTCTCTCTTCAAACCAGTTTCTGCTCCCCACAGTTGTGACTGCTGCTCAGGCCAAGAACCTCATTGACGCAGGGGTCGATGCCCTGAGAGTCGGGATGGGCAGTGGCTCCATCTGCATCACACAGGAAGGTGAGAGAGATCAGCCATCTCCTAAATAGGCTGAAGACTATTAGAGATTCCCTGCTGAAAAGCAGCATAGCCGGGATGGACTTCTCCCATTGTAAGGGCAGTGTCCAACAGCAAGCCATCTTTTACCCACTTCGTCCAGGACGTTCTCATCACCTGGGTCAAACCTTTGGGGTGGCAGCAGCAGCAAAGGCATTTCCCAGTACTGACTGAGACTGAGTAGAGCAGGTGTGGCATGTGTGGCTTTGCCCGAGAAGAGCTGCAGGCTTGGTGTGGGATGGGGCTGGCGGGCACCTCTGCAGGGAGAGGGGCTTACTGGGTCCCCAGTGTTGATGGGTGAAGTGCACTGGGCTGTCTGCATTCCCTTTCCGTCTGGCAGCAGTGTGCATGATGCTTGAGTATTGGTCTGCTGGGCTTGATGCCTTCCTGCAATTTCCAGACCAAAATGGGATTCCTGGCTGTTGTCTCTGCAGTTAGCTGGAGCTTGTGTGGGGCAGAGGCCGCGTCACCCTTAGCTGAAAGGTGGAGAGGGACATCCGCAGGGCCTGGAGGAAGGCTGCCTTGAGGACAGACTCAGTCCTCCTGTTTTGAACCTGGCAGGTGAGGTGCAGGAGAGGTGGTGCAAGGCGCTGCAGCTCACGAACATAGCCCCTCTCTGCTTTGCTCCTTGGCCCTTGCCATGGGAGGCAGCAAGAGGATAGCTAATGGCTGAAGGCCCTGCATTAGCTCTGCTGATTCCAGTGCGGAGCCTTTGAGCAGCCCTGGACCTAGGTTGTGTTCCTGCTTTGCCTGCTATGGGAGTGCTGGCTGTGGGGGGTTTCCCAGTCAGGGCAGTCTGTCTCAGGCGACCTTTCTAGGGAGGTCGTGTCCTTGGGCTGAGACTTCCATGGCCAGAGCGGAACTAGGACACGTGTTGTCTTCTAGCTCTGAGGCAGAGGACCCACTGAGGCATGCTCCATTCGGCAGCAGGGTGAATGTCTCCAGAGGGTGCCTCCCCTGGCTGCCGTGGGTGGTGGGGTTGGGTGCTGGTTTTGGGGAAAGAACAGAGCAGAGGCAGAATGTGATGCTTCACAGGAGATGTCATTGCAAAACTCTTTAACCGCAGCTCCCCAGGTTTTTGTCCCTCTTAAGGCAAGAACCCTGGCCCTTTGGGTTGGGGGGGGGTCACCTCTCTGGATGGCTGCTGGGGTAGGGTGAGCATGTGCTGTGCACAGCCAGGCCTGGCTGGCTTGGATCTGGCCTCTGGTTTGGCTTGGGCTAGGAAGGGTTTGCAAGGTCAGCTCTGTCCCACACCGTATGCTCTGCCTAGTAGCAGGTCACTGCTGGGGTCCTTTGTTCTGCTGCTGTTCTTCTGTCTCTAAAATCTGTGTGTTTGTTTTTGTTTAGCTGCTCCAAAGATCCCTCCAGACCTAAAGTCCCACAGCCCCAAATGCCCTTCTACTGTCACGGGCACCTATAGTAAGTCACTTGCCCTGTTCCCAACCCTAATGACGTGTCTTGAAGCAGGACCCTGATTTGGCTGCACATGGCCCTACTGCTTGTTTGAGAATAATTTAGCTGTAGATGCACTTGGGGTTTTGTGGCTTTGGATACTGGTTTTGAATCTGAAATGGAAGCTGAGAAGTCTTTCTGAATTCCTAAAGCAGGGTCTGAACTGTCAAAGCTGAGGGCACTCAGGCCTGTCCACCCTCCACTCCAAAATCCAGTTAGGAGCCTGACTGGGCTTTTTGACTGCATCTTCTGGATCTCTAGCTGGGCATGCCCCTGCTGATCCAGTGCTGGGAGGTGATCACTGAGCAGTCACTCTTTGATCCTGCTCTAAATCTGGCCCCATTTGTGGGGAAGTTGTACACTGGCTAAGCTTCACTCGAAGCTAGCTCCTCTGGGGTTACAGAGCGACTTAACTGCTTACAGCCACCTTGGCAGCTGCGTACCAGAACCACGTCTTTCCCCACCGACGCCTGCGGAGAGAAAGGGCTCTTGCCTTGCCCAGCATAGCGTGCAGCATTGTCTGCTCTGTACTTCTCCAAAGCTAGCAGATCAAGCAGCCACCTGAGGCGAGCCTTGGGTTTTGCCCTTTCTCCTAGTTTTGATGCACCTCAAAGGGAAAGAGGTTTTTGTTGAAGATCCCAGGTTTTCTCTAGCAGATGATCTTGTAGGGCCACCCTTTGCAGATATGCTAAAAAAGACAAACCCTCACCCAGACCACTCGGCATGTGTGTGCTCTGAACCCTGCTTTGGAAGCCTGCGCTCTGAAGCTGTGGCGCTGGGCCCTGGGACATTCAGAACGGTGCGATGCTCTCAGGGGCCCTGAGCCAAGCTGTTCCTTAAAGGGCTGGTCTCTGTGATTGCTCTTGTGAGGTTTCTGCAGACCCTGCACTGTCTACAGCACAATCACATAGACTCTGGACCCTAGACCCTCCAAAATTGGGTGCTTCTCTCCACAGAGCTCTTCCCTTGCAGCATTTTGCAGCTGCAACGTGGCCTTTAGCAGTGCAGTACTGAGCGAGACCATCTCTTTAAGACTAATGGCATTCATGTTATAGCTGGCAGACTCTCCCTGGCTGGCTAAGCCCTAGCTTAACGCCAAGTTTTGTTCGATTAAAATCAGTTCTTTCATGATCTCAGCCTGGAGTCTGGCTTCCCTCTCTCAGCAGCTGCTGCTGAGCACTGGGAACAGAGCAACTGCAGACTCCCGGCCTCGGCAAACCTCTGCCAGGGATGTGCGCTGCCAATGCTGCTGCCAGGCAGGCTAAACCACACCTGGAGTTCATGCTCCAAAGTACTAATCCTGCATGGCCATAATCTTACCCAGTGTATCGGACTAACAGTGACTGGAGAAAAGGCTTCCAGTTAATTGTGGGGAAGGGAAGTCTCCCTGAGAGAAGCTTATCTCAGCGTACGTGCATGCCTGTGGCTGACAAATGTGTCGCAAGATGTGCCCTGTGCTGGTTTTCCCTCGCACAATGGGAAACCTCTTAACTGCTACTGACTGGGAAGAGCAGGTAAATCCAAAGCTAATAACTCCCTTCCCATGGGGCAGCTAAACTTGACAGAATCCTTGCTACGTTGCGGGGCAAGAACATAAATTATTTCCTGTAAGCCATCAAATCATCCTGCCCGTTTCCTTTTCCACTGCTGCATGTGTGTTTGTGTGTGTGCAGATATATATGTATATATATATGTATATATACATACCAGCTCGCTCCCAGCCAGCTGCCTTTCCATGTAAGAAGCACATCATACAGCTGCTGGGTATATGGAGAAGGGGTCTGGTACCACTAGGAGGGAGCAAGTGGTGGGACATGGCTCCAGGGATGCTCTGGAGAGGGGCTTTTGGAGTCTGGTCCCCTTCCTTCCCAAGCTCCCCACATGTCTGCTGTGCACCAGGATGGGCTGCGAGTCTCGGCTGATCCCAGGCATTTGGGCAAAGACACCAGTCCCAAGGTCACCCACAGCTTTTTGGAGTCAAGGGCCGTGAGGATGTCCTAGCAGGCAGCTCCTGGGCATCCGCTTCTCTTGCAACTCGGCCTAGGGAAGGAGCATCCAGGGATTTGTGCGTTCCTGAGTGCTGGAGCATGTGTGTGCTGGAAGCCTAAAAGGGCCTGCTGGGGAGGGAACGTGCTGCTGCGTGGGAGTTGACCCTTTCTCTTCTCTCTCCCTGCCCGCAGTGCTGGCGTGCGGCCGCCCCCAGGCCACAGCGGTGTACAAGGTGTCCGAATATGCCAGGAGATTCGGCGTCCCCGTGATTGCAGATGGAGGGATCCAGACAGTTGGGCACATCGCAAAGGCCCTCGCACTTGGGGCCTCCACAGGTGAGCAGTGCATCGGGCAGCCGGGTCGTGCACGTTTGTAGGGAGTCTCTTAGGAAGGGTTTCCATATGGCATTGGATTCTGGGCAAGAGGGCATATACCTGCAGGTGGCTGGGGGCATGGCGGGGGTCCAGCACAGTGCTGTGCCCAGGGACCCTGAGGGTTTTGCGGTCACAAGCCTTCCTGCTGCTGACATGCTGTTCTTGGTGGTCTCTTGTGCTAGTGATGATGGGCTCTCTCCTGGCTGCCACCACAGAGGCCCCGGGCGAGTACTTCTTCTCAGATGGAATTAGGCTGAAGAAATACCGTGGCATGGGCTCACTAGATGCCATGGACAAGAACTTGGGCAGCCAGAACCGGTATTTCAGGTAAGAGATGGTGCTTTGGGACAGCAGATCAAGCTTTTGGGGTGTCTCTGCTTCACAAACTTCGTTGATTTGTGCTCCCATGCAGTGAGACAGACAAAATCAAAGTGGCCCAGGGGGTCTCTGGCGCAGTGCAGGACAAGGGCTCTATCCACAAGTTCATTCCGTACCTGATCGCTGGGATCCAGCATTCCTGCCAGGATATTGGTGCCAAGAGCCTTACCCAAGTCCGGTGAGTGCTTCCCCTCACTTGTGCTCTGGTTAGGTCATAGTGCTGCTATTTGGGGTCCCTGGGCAAGCTGTACCCAAGCTGCAGCGTGGTGTGACCTCGCTGTAGCTTTCTTCCCTCACCTCCAGTGGGCACTGTGTCACGGATTTGCCAGCCCCAGGCATGCAGGAACACGGTCTCTTGTGGCGTGTTCAGCTGGCTGGGCTTGAAATGTTTGGGTTACCTTACTCTGCCTGGCTCTTAAGAGCACAGCAAAGATCATTCTGGCCGCAGCTGGAGGAACCAGTGTCCCTTGTCACAGCGGCTCTAGCTGAACGTGTGCCAGAGCACTGTCTTCCCTGGATGCTGGCTGGCTTGTGACAGATGTCCTTCCCCCTCAGAGCCATGATGTACTCGGGAGAGCTGAAGTTTGAGAAGAGGACAACGTCTGCCCAGGTGGAAGGAGGGGTGCACGGCCTCCACTCGTAAGTGCTGCTGGCAGGACCGCTGTCTCCCTGGGGTGGGTGTCAGGGACAGTTAAGTGCAGCCATCTGGTGCCTCAGTTGCTGTGCCGCTGGCTTGGCACGCTGCTGGCTTCACCTGCCACTGCGCAGCTGGGCTGAGCTGCAGCCTGTTGTCTGGCCTGGGCCAGCACTCCTCTCATGGCAGGGCATGAGCAGAGGAGCTGCTCAGTGTCAGTGTACTGTGGACTGGCAGGACAGGAGCCATTCCTAACTCCACCTCTGGTCCTTGCCCTCGGTGAGGTGGGTCAGTAAAAGGTCCCTCTGGTTTGCTGCTCCCTTCACAGGTATGAGAAGCGCCTCTTCTGAAGGAGGTCCGTCTGTGTCTGTCATCGTGCCACTCAGCCCTGCGCCACCCTGTGCGGGAGCTGCTCTTGCTGCAGAAGTGCCATTACTCTGTGGGCTGCCTGGAGCTCCCCATGTCCCTTGGCTGCTTCATCCCCACGTGAGAGGGCCCACCTGCCACCCAGTAGTGATCCTGGGCTGGTGCCTGGAGCCTTGCACGCATCGGCTGTGTTTTACAATAAAAGAGAAAAAGATGTGCAGTCAGTGTCAGCCCAGAGCCCCTCTTCCTTCTGTACTGCCCTTGTTCTACTTCCCTGGCTTTCTTCTTCGCTTCCTGCACCTTCTCATGAGCAGCTGATGGCCCCAGAAGGGACACTGTGTGTGAGGGAGAATGGGGAGGCGACAGCCCCAAGACAGGGGTAGGTGTATAATGCAGTGTTGGGTGTTTAAAAAAAAAAACAACTTTGTCAGAGCAGAACACAAGTGGCTGCTGGGCAAGAAAGCAAATGGACTTTACAGAGCCATTAGCTACTGCTGGGAGCACAAGCCCCAGCAGCTGCACCCCCTTGGGCTGGTCGGTGTGGGTGGTACAGATCACTTGCCCAGGCTTCCTCTATAGTTTGTTTGCCAAAAGGTGTGTGGACAATGAACTTGGAAGGGCATGGGATTATCAAGAAGCTGGCGCTTGCGTTTCTGCACTCCTGACCACTGCAAACCTCCCTGGCTTGGCTGGGTTACCTGTGCTTGCAACACCAGGTGACATGCATTTTACACTTGTCAGTCGTGTGTGTGTGTGTGTCTGTCACCCCCCCAACACATGCAAACATGACTCCTGCCGAAGAGCGTGTTTACTATCAGGGTTTTGTGTCTGTAATGTTGTTGACTGGAAGAAAAAAAAAAAAGAAAACACTCTGCAGCACGGTGGTGTCAAATTACATTTACACATGCTAAAACCAGAGTCTTGAATTACAACATAAAGGTGTCAGTGTCAAACATTCATTAATGCAGCTGACTCGTTAAGCGAAGCTACCCCACAGCCTGACTCGCGGCTACGGACTTCAGCTGCATCCCGCCGCCACGCCGCGGGCCCACAGAGGTGACAGGCTTTGGGGTACGAGGCTGTGATCAGGTACCTGTACCCCAGTCCCAGGGGTGAAATCCATGACCATGACCCAGTGCAAGGCCAGGGAGGACAACGGGACGGTGACCCTCTCCATGTCCCCTGCTTGAGCTGAGCCTGCAGGGAGACAGGATGCAGCACCCGGGGACCACCTGCAGCTCGAGGCTTCACAAGGGACAGTGGCGCTGCAGGGCAGCACAAAACCCTGGAGGAGAGCCCGGGGCAGGCCAGCACGAGCCGGGACACACCAGTTGCCGGCCATGCTCGGGGAGCTGGTGGCAGGTGGCACCCCTGGCACCACACACGCTACCCAGGGAGCAGCCACAGCCCACTCCCACCGCCCGGCCAGCTCCGCAGGGCAGCAAGCACACACACTCGCGCTGCTGTACATTAACCACTACGCAATTAATTTGTACTTCCAATTTACATGTATTTCCCTTGCGGAGCCCCAGACGTGCCCGGGGGTGTGCAGCTTGCCCCACCAGCCTCCACCCTGCCTCGGGGAGATGGCTTCTTGCTGCCAAGGCACCCGGCACCACCTCGGCAGAGGGGCAGGGCTGTGGCTGAGGTGCTGCCAGCAATGCTCGTGCCTCATGCTGTGTCCTGCAGCCCCCAGCCCGGACTGGGCAAGGAGACTGAGAAGCCAGGGACTTTGAGGCAGAGCCAAGCCCACGCATTTCACACCTTTCTGTGTGTAGAGCCACTACCCAGCTGGCAGCTCCAACAGTTTAGTCCAAAGCATTTCTCCACCAGGAGCAGTGACTCTTGGGGGCTTCAAGCAGGCAAGGGAAGAGCTGCTCAGCCCGCGGCCCTGGCAGGCAGCACCTACATCCCTGTGTAGATACGCCGCGGAGGGATGAGCCCAGCAGCTGCCACACGCTTTTCACTTGTTAGGAAGTTGAAGGTCGCGCATGCGTTTGGCTGTGAAATAGAAAAGGGAGGAAGTGAAGCCCCAGTCCTCCGGCAGGAGATGCAGCCCTTCCCCACGGGGCACACGACCCTCTCCCTCCTGTCCGTCCCCAGGCAGGCAGAGCCCCGGGGCGCAGCAGGAGGGCTCCCAGTGCCACCCCCGCCTGCTTCACTGGGGCGCTGCCTGCATGCACCCCTCTGCACACCCCTCCTCACCGTGTCCTGCACCTCCACAGCAATCCCGCTCTCCCGCATGTGCTTCAGCATGGTGGGGTGGAGCCGCTCCACCCTGTCTCCTGTGCCCAGCACCAGGATCTCTGCAACCAGGACATGACCGCAGGCAAGGGTGGGCAGGGCTGCACTCGGGCTGCCTCAGCCCAGACCTGCCCTCCCTGCAGGGACTGACAGCTACCCCACAGCTGCCCCTGCAGCAGCCCAAGCGCGGGGGAAGCCCACCCCGCTGCACCCCTCCAGCTGCTGCTGCAGAGAAGGAGAATGCCAGAGAGCAGCTCCTTCCCTCAAAATGTTGGCAGGGCACTGCGGGGTGGGCTGGGGCAGAGCTGTGCTGGCCACAAGGGGCAGCCAGGCCCTGACAGCCTGCCACAGCTCAGGAGCCAGCTCGGGCAGGCTGTGACAGCACAGGGCCCCGGCCACCCCACGTACCTATTTGGGGCTCCAGCAGCCGGAACAGCGACAGACTCTCATGCGAGATGTCCCTGTAAGAGCCAACCTGTGGGGACACCGGGGGCACTGAGTGGGGCAGACCCCCCACGGTGCTCGCCCACAGCGCAGCTAGGGGTCGAGCGGCCCCGGCCCCGCCGCTGGGCACTCACGTTCCACTGGAGGATGGCCCGGGGCAGGACGGCGCAGGGTCCCACCACCAGGTCTCCGCTGATGGTGAAGCCGCGGCTGCTGTAGCCCTCGATGAACACGGTGTTGGGGGACTCCGGCTGCAGCACCGTCACCCGCGTCCTCTGGTAGAGTTCGTCATCTGCTGGTGTGAGGCGGTGAGCCCGGCATGGCGGCCTGCGGGGACGGGGGGCAGCTGGGATATGAGGGGGCCACGGCCAGCCCTACAGCCACC
>VYZV01009705.1:35312-52791 GCA_013401275.1 Pandion haliaetus | reverse complement strand
CGCGCGCCGCAGACCGGCCCGCCGCCCATTGGCCGAGCCCCGCGCGCCCCGCCCCTAGAACACGCGGAGGCCGTGCCCGTCTCTCCACGCTTTATTGGCGCGCGACGCGGCCCCGCCGCGCACGTGGCCCGCGGCCCCGCCCCTCCGCCCAGCGCGGGAAAAGGCCACGTGCGTGCGGCCGGGCCCCTCGGTCGTGTCCGTCCGTCCCGCGTTCTCCCCCCGCCGCGCCCCTACAGCTCCAGGTGCACCCCGCTGTAGGCTTTATCCACTGTCCACTCGCCCGGGGCTCCGGCCCCGGCCTCAGCCCCTGCGTAGCGCTCCATCTCCTGCTGGAACTGCAGCTGCCGCCGGCGGTTGGGGTCCACGTTGATCCAGTTGTTGGCAATCCACTTGGTTCCTTGGGTGACCAGGCAGCCCCCGTGCAGGGCGAAGTCGTCCAGTTCCCCCACCCAGCCTGCGGAGCAAAGCCCTGTTAGGAGGTGGCGAGGAGTGCTGCAGCACGGACAGGCACAGCCGGGGCCGCACAGGGAGGCACGGGCAGCGAACGCTGACAGCAGCTCTCCTGCCCCCACAGCACCTGCTTGGATTTTGGTTCAGATACGCCTTAACAGGAGTTGGCTCCTCCTGGCACCCCTCCATCTTAGCGCCACCCCACCCTAGCACCTACGAAGAGTGCACCAGGGCAGGCTGCCCGAGTGCAAAATGCTCGTTGCCTCCGTGTCTCCACTGGGCACAAAGGGCTCTTGCATTCTGCATCACAGCTGCTGGTTTTCTCAACTCTTTCCCAAAGGGGAGGCTGGCACGGAAGAGATGGGTGCTGCCGCTAGAAGGCCTGTGGAAGTCAGGGGCTCAGGGCCATGTTAAGAGATTGCATTTCAGCAGTTCTAAATGATCCTCTCTTTAGAGAGGTCCTGTCGTTTTTCTGTAGCAGACTTGCATCAGCAGCCGCCTTCCATTTAGGAAAAATTTGCTCATAAAAACACAACAGGGCTCTTCTTACAGGAGAGTGATGGTCTTGATATTACCACCCAACAGCCCAAACGCTGGTCTTGTGACCTTCTAGAGATGGAAACATGGGCTGCTCCCAGGGGAGCTGGAATGCTATACTCCTTCCTCCCATCACTGCTCAAAATCTGCCATCGAAACACTCTGGAGTCATACTCACCAGCAGCCTGGAAGATTCATGTCAATCCCCCAGCTTGGCTGTCAGGGAAAACCACGCTGCGCTTCGTGAGAAAACAGCCCCAAGGACACATATCATCAGGCTGTGGTTGAGCTATAAAGCAGGAGTTGGCCCCAAGCACGGCAGTGCCTCGCGCGGGGCAGACCATGCCTCCCTGTGCTGCAGAGCTGATGGCCATTCCTTTGTCTACCTCCCCTCCCCACCCCTTTGGGCAACACCACATCAGTGAAACATTTTGAATTGCAGACCAAGTTCCAGCAGGAGTTTCAGCTTGCACAGCGGGATGGGAGGCAGCTGGCGATGGCTAGTGCAGCCAAGGTCTTTGTTTGCTAGCTAGTCCCGTCCCCCAAAGACATCAGGAGCCACTGACCTACTGCCTGTAAACAAAGGCCTTTCAGAGTCAGGAAGCTCCTACCCAGCTGGTGACAAGTAGACTCTACAGTTCCCACTAGCAGGCAGCTACCACCCTTTGGCTCTCCTCTGAGCTCCCAGCCGCCGCAAGACGACGGCTGTCACCTCCTGCAGTCCTACCCCTCCCAAGAGCCGAGACTTGAAATGAGCCCGTACCTTCTCCATCTGACAGGTAGTTGTACCAGAAGACAGCAGTGCCTTGCTGAGGTTTCACTCGCAAATTGCCCTTGTCGCAGTTTTTCCGAGTATCTCGCAGGTCAACATCGTTCTGGATCAAAGACTGGCAAGAAACCACAGAGAAGGTGTCGCAAACGGGGCTGGAACGAAGCGCACGCACTGGGCTGCCTCTGCTGCCAGCCGTCATCCTGCCCTTTGCCTCAACGCCCCACAGGGACAGCTCAAGGCTGACGATGGGCAGGACAGGGCTTTCACAACCCACCCGGAGCAGCCAGTTTCAGTCCCCTGGAGGTCCATAACCTGTTTCTGAGCAGCCGCCCATTCCTTAATGCATTGCCTGACAGGAGCACAACATACCTGCCAAGACTTAGTCTGAGGAAACCTGCCCAGACAGAAGCGAGCGGGACTCATGTTACGGCAGCAAGGCCAAGAGACGGCCCCTCGCACCTCTGAGCGGGGAAGAGCTGCAGCTGTCAAAGCCCTGTGCCTCTTCCCTTGGCCTCAGAGGGAGAAGACCATAAGTGGAGCACAGCTTCCCCATGCTCTAGCTACGAAGGCTAAAGTCCACCAACCTCATGCACTGGACCCCTCCTGCAGCTGCAGTGAATAAAGACATTCAAACAGGAACTCAAAATCCCCAGGGGATAACATATAGGTGAGATTCATTTACCATCTCTTCGTACGTCCTGTTATCAGCTATAGGAAAGACCGTTTCGCCTCCCCCAGTCACATTGTTCAGGTAGAACAGCACTGTCACATACCTGCAAGACAGGGTGTCTGTCAGGGGGCACAACAGGAACAGGAGGAGACGCACAGGGGCTGTCCGTACCCTGCCCCTCCACCATACATACAGCGGTTCCTCCAAGGCATCACAAGATACGTGATTTGCACCATCAGCTTTTCTCCAAGGACAAGGACAACAAAGAAAATGCCCACCCACAACGGTGAGGGTGCATTTCTAGCCTCTGGTGGGGACAGACCAGCAGCATTGCAGAACTACTCTGCCCTCCTTGGGTGGACCCACAGGATTCACCCACCTCCCCCTTCAAGCCCCTTCATGCCAGTGATCTCCAGAGCTGGTTTGCAAGCCCACAACCTGAGCACGCAAGTCCTACGCGAGGTGAGGTGAAATGGCTCTCCACACCTCTTCTCTAATGTGTTCCAGTTTGTGCCAAGGCAGACCTTACCGGCAGGAGGTCTCAAAGGGAGCGCTTTCATTGGCGACCAGCTTCGTGTGGCTGCAGGCAGTCTCGGGGAAGACAGGGCCACTGTCCATGTGGGCATGGTAGTGCCCTCCTTGGTCGTACCGCACCACCTGGAGGGGCTCACTGTGCTCCACAATCTCGGGGGGCAAGCGAGTCAGGCGCATTACCCTGGGGAAGAGGAGGGAAGAGCAGGTGAGGAGAAAGCACCGTCACCCCGGTCGGCCACTACTCCCAAGCAGCAAATAAATTCAGAGAAAGATAACCCCCTTCCCCAACAGACCAGAGAGACGGATGGGCTGCAGCAAGCACGCCAAGAGATAACTAGGTCCCTACAGATCTGTTGGACCATCAGCATCAGCTCAGAAAGTCCTTGTCAGGGTTAATAAAAAAAAACCCAAACTGAAGGGTGCATCTCCAGCAGGACTGCTCTCAGGAAGACTTTGCTTGCTCAGCAAGATCCCTTCTGTGTGTGTCCCTGGAGCCTTCATGTGCCAACTCATGGCTTCTCTGGACTCCTGCACACCACCTAGACCTCAGGGACAGTTAGCAAAGCACAGGGCCCCTGCTGAGAGTGAACGAGAGACTAGCTCTAGGAATATTCTTGTCACCTAACTCACCTTTCCCTGTTGCCTTTTCAGCAGCCTCCCCCCAGGGCAGAGGGGCACTGGAAGTGATCAAGGAGATCGGAGCCCTCCTGCTCTGGGATTTTTCCGCTGCTACATCTGAGATCATCCCCAAGGCAAGCAGGTACGTCTCGAGACCTGCCAAAGAACACTCAGAGCTCTGAGAATCCGGACTGGTGAAGCCCTCGGGGCAGGTGCAAGGGCAACGCGGCACCCAAGCAGGATGGCAAAGCCCCTCCAGGCACCACATGGTCCCAGGGAGGACTAACAACCTCCTTCAGTGCTATGTCTTCACGTCCTTCTAACAGTGGCCAACCGAAGAGTGTAAAAGCAGTATGCCGATGCCTGTGTGCGCTGGCTAGCTGGCACGGAGAAGGTGGCAGCCAGAGCCTGCTCTAATCAAGGCAATATGCAACCCCATTCTCCCGCTGGAATGCACTGAAGAAAAGGAGTGGCCAACAGCCGTTTTCAAGCCTCGGGACAGATTTTACCCACCCATGTTCTGGGCGAGGACCAGCGCCACAAGAACAAGAGAGTCTCCAGCCATTTATCTGAAACTCACCACGGCTAAACGATTTGGCCTGCATGCTGGGTTTTGACGCTTCCCAGTACCAAATCTGAGATGAAGGGAAGGGTAAGAGGTTCTCCCGTCTGCTGTGAGCTGCCCTGCGATACGTGTGCTCGGAGGATTAAACTAACTCAGCTTACTTGAGGTGAAGTCGTGCTTGTTAAAAAGTCAGCTCTGAACAGCTAAGACAGATTTCAGTGAAATGCATGAGTAACTAAAGCAAATGACAGTAACTACTGGCACCCAGACAGCATTGGAAATGGGCAGTTTCTCCCAGTAAGCTCATTTACTAATTAGAATTAATTATTTCATATAATGCCAAGTCTTCTTGGTTTTATAGGGCTGTTCCCAAAAGTGAATGGAGATGCTGAAAGGTTTGATTTTTCTTTTTCCTTTTCCATGGGACAATACAAATTCTTGTTCTAATGAAAACCTCCTCTCCCCATTTTGTGTCTGTGTTCATTGCTCTTTATAGTCCAAAGACTTTCACGCAATTAGGAAGTGTGAATATTAGCAAGTCTGCCACTGCCTCTCCCAGCACAGGTGGTCCTCAGGCCTAGACAAACCCAACCGCCCCTCGGCTGCCTGGCCCTTACCTTTGCCGTATGGCTCTCATGACCTGGTGTGCCCCCTCGCCCTGGTACAGCCAGGTGTGCTGGCTGTTGCGCACCAAGTCACTCATCTTCGCTTTCTGGCTTCCCATGTACTTGTGGAAATCACGGATATTCAATTGTTTGAACTCCTCCAAACTCAGCACGCCTAGGGGAAGAGAGGAAAAGCTGGCTGACTGGTGCAGGTAGTAATAGTTCTTGGCATCCTGTACTCAGAGAAACCACCAGCTGAGGGCACTGCAGAAATTGCCTTCCTCAAACAAACCCCATTCAGGGTCCACCACTGTGCCCACCACTGGCTGCACCCAGTACGCGCAGGATTACAGGCCCCAGCCATGCTCTTGCCTTTAGCAGAGTAGAGAGCATACAGCAACCTGCAAAAGTGAACTGTTAGCTGCCGTGCACGGTCAGAACTAGGACAGGTGAAGCACCATTTTGAACTTTAAAAAGCTCCTAAAACATACAAACCAATCCATCAAAAGAGAGAAATAGCCAAAACAGTTCTAACATATGCAATGCCACAGCTAAAAAGCCTGCGCCACCTGATGCCTTGGGGCTTGTTACTTAGATATTTAAATAGAGAGGTTTAGGAGCAGAGTGGGACACCTCAGACTGCATTTTCTACAAGACCTTGCACAGTAATTTAGAAAAGCCAAACCAAAACAAGCGGTACATTCTTCTGCATTTGTGTAATTGCAAAACATGAGCGAGAAATACAGCAGAGTATGATCTTGCATAAGTAGAAATAACAGAAAAGCCAGAGGTAAAAAGTGGTTTCTACTAACACAAGTATTTCTTGTTTGCACTCAACTGGACTCAGCAAGGGATGGACTTTTGCCTTTGTCGGCTTCAGAAAAATCCTCACATTTGTTGTTTCCTCTTTCTGAAGAAGGGAAGCCCTGCACTGGGGATCAGGTCCCTGAGACCAGCGTGTGCGGAATGCTGCAGCCTGCTGCCTGGCAGCCAGCACACATTGTGGGCTGCGAGTGCAGCTCACTCAGGCAGCAAACCCAGTGCTGCTGTGGTGCCAGCTTTGCTCCCCAGGCACACAGCACCCTCCAGCAGGAGGAAGAACCAGCCCCCAGGGTCAGCCTGGGACAGTTCCTCAGGTGCCAGTGGTCATGACCAAACTATCCACACCATTATTATTTCTAGCATCTCCCTGTCCCCACTTCTCCTTACTCCATGTGGTCTTTGGTGACGCAGTGCCACATGCAGGTTGTGACCTGGTCTCTTGGTGTCATGTACCAGTCTAACAACGGAGTGAAGCAGCTCTCTGAAAGCAAGGGCCACTGAGGACTCAGTCATACACTCCTGTCCCTGCCAAGAATGCCACCAACCCAGAGGAGCAGGGCATGGGGTGCCCTCCGGATATTTATGCATTCACACGGGTACTGCTTTAACTCCAAACCAACTCCTCCTGGGCAGCTCTCAACGCCAGGTCACTGGAAGAGAGCACGCAGAGCCTGTGCGTTCACTTGATTTGATTAGGAAATGGAGAGTTGCTTAATTGAGGCCACTCTAATTAGAGCAACAGAGGTTAGAGTGCATGTCCGGACCAGCAGGATCCCTTGGGAGACCAGGAGCAGGAAGGGCAGAAGTGGCCTCACTGAATACAGAGAGTTTGCAGTGGCAGAGAGGGGGGGTCAGCAACAAAGGCTGACCAGCAAGACCACCCTCACTTCCACTTATTCTGCCCTCCCCTGCCAGTGATACAGGGCTCCCAGCCTGCTGCAGAAGTCTCCCTGAAAACAGGGCGGGGAGTGGAGGGTGCAGCTTAAAAACTGAAGCCCAGGTAACAAGAGCTACGCAGTCAGAGCCAGAGCGCTCCCTCAGACCACAGGAGCATAAGCACACCCTGAAGGTCCCTGTTACAGCGGGGCAGGAACCAAAGCAGGTCTGACAGGGGGAGAGGGAGTGCAGAGTTGTGTTCTGGTCCTGCTTCTGCAAGATCCAAGCCCAGTCAGTGGAATTAGTCTGCTGCTAGACTGGTGATGAAGGGGCAGGAGTGCTGCGATGAGAGGTTTACACTGGTTTTACTTTTCTGTGAAGGTCTCTAAAGCAGTGTTATTTTCTTTTGAAGAATACAGCAAGAGAAACAGGCCTGGGCAGGGACACGGCTCTTGCTCTGCCCCACATGGCTGTGCGAGGCACCCAGCGTACTGAGGGTGAAGGGATTCCCATGGAGCTGCTCTTACCATTCCCATCAGGATCAGCCTTGACTGCAGTGTACATCTCCCGGATGTTTTCGGGGGTCATCCACCTGCCGTTCCCAAGCCGGGTGTGGGTCAACACCTGAAATTCATAAATGGATCAACACTGGGCACTGGTTTCTTGTACTACCGAAACCCTACAGACTCCCTGCTTGAGGCCTGGCGGGCTCTCCTCTGCAGCGCATCAGCCAGCCAGGCGTCAGCACATCTCTGCGGAAAGAAGACTGCAGTGAGAATTATCTGGCAGCCGCACAGTGTGTGGCTGATGAGTGCTGTTGTTTCCAGTTTAGGTCATGGCAAATTACTGCTGGGACTTGGTTAACCAGTCCTGAGGCAGAGGGGGCACAGCTCTTTCTCTTGAAGGGAAAGTAAAGCTATTGATGATAAAAGTGAATGCTTTTACTTGTCCAAGATAAGGGCTTGGAACAAAACGCTTCCTCTTCACGCAGACAGAGAGGTGCAGTATCCTGGAGAGCTCGCAGCAGGCTCTGACCTCCAGAGAAAAGGAGCCTTGCCCTGGGTTGTCACTGCCACAGTTCCCCATACTCCACAATGCTTGCTGCCCACAGGACAGTACAGACCCTCAGCCCCACCTGAAACGGGAGCCTGCGGGGGTGACATCCTTGAACGGCCAGCACCTGCCCTGAAGCACCCTGCCATACCCGGTAAGGGTGCTGAAAAGCTGTGGACAAGGTGCTTATTATCCCCCTCCAGGGTCGTTAATGGAGGTGGCTTTGCTGGTGTCTTGTCAATTAGCACGGTTACTTCCCCCCAGGCTGCACAAAGCAGGGCCTACGCTACAAACTCACTTCCCCGGGACACCCAGCAAGAGGAAACCCACAGCACAAGGAAAATTTTACCCAGCAAATTCAAAACACGCATCTCCTGCCAAGGACCCTTGCTACCTCCCAATAGCATGACAACTGCTGCACATTCCCCCAGAAACTTCCATGCAGAAGGCCAGCACAAGTCTTGAGACATAAAATTAGGCAAACACTGATCAGTATACACTGGGGTCTGGCCCTACCCAAGCACATGAGTAATCAAGTGACCAAGTGAGGAGGGGACCTGCCAGAACGTCCCACAGCACACCTTCCCCAGTTTATCCTGCACTCTACCTCTTTGAGCTGCAGCTGCCCATCCTGATTGTGGTCCAGCAGATTGAAAATGTCCATCTGGCTGATTTCTATCATTTCCATGGCTTCCTCATAGTCATCCGTTGGTAGGATCTGGCTCTTCTGCAGCCCCTTCAGCTGTGCCAGATGGACGATGAGCTTGCACTCCTCCTCTGTCAGGAAGTTGGGAATTTCTGCAGCAAAAGTGTGAGCAGCAACAGAGACTGAGGAACTGTCACAGTGGGACCCCATACTGACAGCAGGCCACTCAGAAGAAAAAAAAGAGGTGGGAGGGAAATTTAGGAACCGCCTAAATTTGGGACATTCAAACACATCCACCCTTTTACCAGAAGAGCTCTCAAAGAGCACACACCACACACCTGAGCTGCTGGAGGCGGGTATTTTTACAGCAGCAGCTCCTAAATGTTTGGATCCAGGGGTCAAGCCCTTAAACTCTCTCGCAGATACCACAATGGACAAAGGAGTGAACAAACATGTGCATATCGCTGCATATTATCACTTCAAAGGTGACATGTGGATCACAGTCTGGGAAGTGATGCTCTACAGAAAGGGAGGCCAAAAATCTTTACGGTGGGCAGTGGTGATGGCTAGGGTTTCAGGTTTCCTTCCTCTCATGTGGAGGGGGCGGCACTTCAACTTCCAAACTTATTCCCACTCATTCCCTTGGTCCCCCACTAAAAATGGTCTTCAAATGCAATATTAAAGGGAAAGACACTGCACATAGTGGATGCCACGCTCCATACCCAGGCAGCATCCTGATATCACCAGCTTTCCTTTGCAGCACAACACCAGCAGCAATCAGGCAATACCAGGATCCCAAGCAAATTTAAATGCAGAGAAATCCACTGATGACTATAAAGCTAAGAGATTTCTAACTGCATGGTGCACTGGGCACACACTTGCAAAGCACTGGCAAGGTCCCATTCCACAGCACAGTTACACTGTGGCCCAGCAGGTTGAGAAGATCCTTCTGGCTGATGTCTGTCACTGCTACAGGGATCTTGTAGAGATCAGCTCTTCAGGGATCAGCTGCTGAGACTTTTGAAGAGGAAAAGAAAAACCACCAAAGCAGGACAGGTTTGAGTGCTCCTAGGCCCAAGGTCCCGCTCTCCAAATTGCAGCCCCCTAGAGCTCCTGCAAGTATGTGCCAAGAACACATTTTATCTCCACTACAGCAGCAATCCTCAAAGGGGGAAAAAAAAAGTTAATTACTTCCATGACCTTAAATCAACCCTATCAGCTCAAACTTGTCAATATGCAGTTGGCTTCTTGCTAAGTACAGACCAGAACTAGCTCTGTAGAAAATGAGATGTTCCTGGGAAGCCCCAGCAACACAATGTAGCTGGCTGTATCTGTAACACCCTCCGAGGAAACAATTTCCGCCACAGGCAGCACAGGGTCCTTGTGCCAGAGGATGTTTCAGAGCTGGAGCTTCCGCTGGCTGGTTTGAACCTCATGGCATGGCACCAGGTCTGAATGAACCGCGTGCACTGGCAAGCAACGCCCCCAGTATTTCCAGTTCCCCAAACTGGGGTACAATAACCACAGCTTCTGGAATCTTAATTACGTGCTGGAGGAAGGACAATCCTGCTCTTCAGCAGTAGTAATGGGATTTTGTAACGAAGTAAAAATTCTGTTAACCGGAAAGCACACTCTGTCACGCAGGTTGCAAGGTGAGGGGGTTTCCAGCTAAGCACTGCCAATCCCATCTGCAAACAACCTGGCTCCGCAGCTACAAATTAGTTCCTCTCTACCCTCAGCTCTCTGAAACAGTTAACTTCTGGCTGTAAGACCATCCTATCTCCCTGCCTCCTCAACAATAGATCCAGCTAAACAAATGCCTCCTAATTGACTTTGAGCAACACTTGATTGCTTTTACAAAAAACAAAAGAGAGGAAAACATTGGGGTTTATGAAATAATGACTAATCCTGGAGCAAGAGAAAGGGGATGGATTGGAGCCCTGGTGTCAAACAGAGATTCAATCTTGGCTGAAAGAGCCCCAAGACACATGGGCCAAGTCATTCATCCCTCCCCAACTGCCCTCATTTCCACACCTGCTGATCTAAGCCAAACCCCTGCTAAAATCCAAACAATCGGGGCCGCTGGCAAACGAAAATTGGAGCATTGTCTTCCCCATGAGGGCTCTGAAAGGGCCGCACTTAATGAGGATGGATTGACAGAGAGGTGGCTCGTAGGCTATAAAAGGCATCCCACAGTTGGGAGCAGCTCAGTCCAGGGTGTGCTGCCTGTCTGCCCGCTCCCAGCTTGCTCTGAGCATGGTCACAGCCCACCACAGGCACCCCTCAAGGTTGGGCAGCCCATGGCTGCTGGGTCTCCTGGTGCGCCTGCTGCTCTGGGGCTCTCCAGGAGCCCGGGCGAGCTACCTGAGGAGATCCTCCAGCTGCACACCCATTCCACACCGCATGGCCTTGTGCTACGATATCGGCTATTCCGAGATGAGGATTCCCAACCTGCTGGAGCACGAGACCATGCCAGAAGTCATCCAGCAGTCTTCCAGCTGGCTGCCCTTGCTGGCCAGGGAGTGCCACCCAGACGCTAGGATTTTCCTCTGCTCCCTCTTTGCACCAATCTGCTTGGACAGGTAAGATGTTTTTACAAGTTATTTCAGCTGTGGCAAGTAACACTGCTCAAAAGTGCAACTGCATTTGCCTCCTGAGAGAAAACGCGTGCAATGTTATCAGTGCAATCCCCAAGAAGCTGGGCTGCCCTGCTTGGCAAGGGGCAACTGGATTACTCAGCAGGGACCTTCCCTCTGAAAGTGAAACATGAGCATTTAATCTTGCAGGAGCAGAAACCTTAGGTTTTTCCTGCTCTCCCAGCCCAGGCACCGCTGCCATCTCCCCCAGCCACCCCCACCCCAGCACAGTAGCTGCTGGCACCTACTGGCTTCACCTCCCACCTCCCCTGCAGTCCCCTGCCTGCGGCTCCTGCCCCAAACATGTAGGGGGTTTCTCAGCCCGACAGTGCCAGCAGCAGAGAGAAATCCTCAGTTTTGAGGTGCAGCCACCAAAGCACAGAGCTGCTAAGGAAACTGGGTGTCTAATTGGGCACCTGTAAAGGTAAGCAGCCTTTGCACAACTAGAGAAGATCCCTGGAGGGGGAAGGGCTTCTGGCAGCAGCCTGTATCGAACAGCCTCATCCCTCACCTCTCCTGTCCTCAAAAATCCGTTGTTCGCTTCCTGGGCACGAATGTTCAAAAGACACCAAAGACCACAAAACAGGTCTCCTAGTGCTACAGTGTGCAGCATGGTGCCAGGGTTCCACCCTCAGCCTGCTGCCAGGAGTCCAGAGGTGCTGCAATCCCCATCCCCTCCCCAGGCTCATCTACCCCTGCCGCAGCCTGTGTGAAGCTGTCAAGAGAAGCTGTGCCCCCGTCATGGCTTGTTACGGCTACCCCTGGCCCGAAATCCTGAACTGCAGCAAGTTTCCTGCAGATCATGAACTGTGCATCACTGCAGTGTCCACAGATGAAAATTCCTCGAGCAGGAGAAGTAAGTTTTTTTTTTTCTCTCATATGTTTTTCCACATGTAACACTGAAAGCTCAAAAGGATGGGCCTATGCCTTGTTTCTATTCCTAATATTTCTGGTTTTAAGCTACATTTTAAAAAAATAACTTCTAAATTCTAGTTTTGTTCTCTCTGGGAACTCCGTCGCGTCCAGAAAATTAGCGTAATGTTGACTGCAGCTTGTTACCCTCTCTACTGTATTCATTAGCTCCCTGGGTGCCATCAGACCACGCAGGGTTTGGGGCAGGGGAAAAGAATCGCTGTAAAAGCCCAACACTCAGGCACAGCATGAGAGCTTGTGGTGTGCAGGCTCCAGGCAGCGAGACGTGCTTCCAGCAAAGCTAAAGAGCTGCAGCCCTGATTTTTCAGCTGTGCCCTGGGTTTAAAAACATGCAAAAAGAAATGTTTTGCAAGCCTTCTCTTTAAATATTAGGAAACATCACAAAGGGGCATGAGCTTCTGCAGACATGAGTTACATAAGAAAAAAGTCTTTAAAACTGAAAGACTGAATTAAACACCCAGATACTGATGAACACTGGGGGAGTTTCAAGAGCAGTTAAGGGGAGAACAGACGCCTCATTTCAGCATCACTGGATGGAGTCTGGCCATACCAGTGGCTTTACTGTTTCATCCAATCTAGGAGATCTTCATTAAGCATTTTCACTGCGGCTTTAACATGCAGCAACACACACAACCCTAAACAAAGCAGGACAAGGAGCATCTGCCCCACCCACAGAAAGGAGAGGTTAACATTTTCCCACCCTGGCAGTCTGAGCTCTTTCTCCAGGGACTGGGTAGCTAGGGAAGAAGCACCACTCAGAAACAGCTACCCACCACTCGCAGATCCCAAAATTTCATTATGCCTTTTCCAGTGAAGCTTGACAAGGGTGTTATAACCAAATCTCTGTTGCAGCAGTGCCCCGAGCCAGCTGCAAGGACTGCGAGCTTGAGGAGGCCAGCACTGCCAGGGAGATCCTGGAAAACCTCTGCGCCAATGATTTTGGTGAGTACCCCCTCCTCTTCCTCTCAGTCACTCCCATTCCCTCCAGCAGCCAAGTAGTGGCATGGACAGAAAATGGCTTTGCCATAACAAACTGACTCGGAGGAGCTGCAGCTTTTACAGCAGATCCCAGGGATTTTCAGGTCCCACCTTACCTGTTAGGTAGCAGGAGGGCCCAGCTCCAGGCAGCACCCAAAGACCTGCTTTTATTTCTGTGGGCTCTGAATTGGTTTTGGTTTGTGGCTGCTAAACATAAGCACTACTCTGGTTTTCCCTTGGAGACCAACATTTCAATCAATGCCCATAAAAACCTGTAGCAAACTCCACATCAGCGATTTCAAACTTCAATACCGTTGTTCTAGTAACGTGACTCTCCCTCTGCTAGCCCAAGCAGGTGGCAGCACCGGCTCTGCTCAGTCAGCTGGCAGGAAGTTTTCAAGATACTGTCCTGAATTCAGGCACACAACCTTCATGAAAAAAAAAAAAAAGTTAAAAATCCTGGGCAGCTGGCAGTCATGTTACCTCCTGAGATCCCAGCTCAGAGAAAAGTCAAGTAATTTGCACGAGACCAGGACTTTGGTGCATCCACTTGCTTGTGCCCCTGCTTCCTGCAGGGTTTCTTTCTGCCCATGCAGCAGTGCTGACACCTCTTCGCTACTCTCATGAGGAAAGCGGGGTGAGAAGAATGGTGTTCATTACTGGAAACTAACCTCAAATGAGAACTTTTACAAGTTCACTGCAATTACAAGAGCTTGGATGGATGCATCAGCATGTTACAGAAACAGCAGGAAAGCCTTGTGTTGGCTGTGTGTTTAAGTAGGTAAACTAACAGCTTTTTCCAACCCCCGCAGCAGTGAAAATCCGAATCCTGAGGAAGAACACCACCACCACCATCTCAGACTTCGACCTGGACCCCTCCAGGGTGGAGGTCCTGAAGCATGGCCCGCTCCTCAGAACCGAAATCCCCACTCGGCTCCAGCAGTGGCTGGACATAGATGCTACCTGCGTCCACAACATCATGAGAGGCACTCACGCAGGGGTCTTTGTTGTAAGTGGCGAAGTACAGAGTGACAAAGTGGTGGTGAACAAGGCCTACGCCTGGCAGAAGAAGAACAGGAACCTGCACCAGGCAGTGCGGAGGTGGAAACATCACCGCTGCCCTGAACAAGCTGGCCGGAAGGTCTGAAAAATCTCAATTCCAACAATAAGAAACTGCTCCCTTCCCTATGGCTAGAAAACTAACTCCTTTCCCTGGCAGTTGGTGTTTTGGAGATGCACAGTCCATATTTTTAGGTGATTCGAAGCAGTCATAGTCCACAGATAGGACCTCACTACAGATCCCTGTTTTCCTGAGACAGAGCTTAAGGATGTGGATTTAACATATTCCTCTCACAAGTCTCTGCAGATCTAGGACTTGCGATGGATGGCTTTGTGTAGGATCCAATGTCACAAGAAAACCAAACTGAACTCTGCAGGTGAGCACAAACTAGAAGAGACCTTTAGTAACAGTTCCTTCTAGTTCTCGTCATCAAAGTTGATAGCCATTTCAGCTTCGTTATTTGACCCTGAGACACTGATGCTGTCCAAGTGCCTGCTTGTTTTCTGTCCAGAAAGATTACACGGAAGCCTCCCTGACTCCTAAGTGATGCTTTTTGTATAATGGAGCAAATAGTTTACTCTTGAACAGTCCGAGGTAAATTAAGGGGGAGAGGAACCCACCCTGGCAATGCCCGGCCCCTTAAAAAATGAATGCTAAACTCCACTCTTGAGCAGTCACTCAGGCTGTCCCTTCAGCTTGCTGTGCTGAGAGCTGATGAGCACCCGCGCAGGTAAAAGGAAACAGCCATTCTTGAGCAAGAAAGGCACAGAGCAAAGATAGCTGAACATTTCTGCATAACAGGGAAAACCATTTTTTAACATCAGAAATTCAGTTTGGATCAGAAGATTCTGGTAACTGGGGAACTACTGAAGATACCAAGATATCACAAGAGCCTCGAGAAAGAGCAGAGCAGGAGTGGGACATCAGCTGCTTAAACCTCTGCTCTGGTGTGCAACAGCAGCTTTGCTCGGGACTCGGAGGTGAGCCGCAACCACAGCACAATAGGTGCTACTTGCAGTTCCGATATGGGAGGGGAGAAGAAATGTTACACAGCTGTCTGGCCTTCCACCCGCACGCAAGGAAGACGGAAAAGGTGGCAAAACTCAGTCTCACCAAGTTCTCTGCAGCTCACTCTCTCACTCAAGTAAGTAGGGACTGTAATTCCCTGCAGGGGTAAACACAGCTATAGTTCTATGCTCCAGACCACAGAGCAGAAAACAGCAAATCCCCAGATGAGAAAACAAGTTGGATTTCTACTGCCTAACAAAGTACTGTCCATGGAAAGTTTTCTACACTGGATTAAACTTGGGACTGAAATAAGGGGAAAAACAGCTTTTGGAAGAAACGCATTCTGCCTTGTTCATGATGCTTGCAGTCTCAGTTGTGGAAAGAGCCACCCGGTTTGATGGAGACACATTGCCTCCCTGTGCTCGTAAAGCATACCAACAACCCGCGATGCGATCTCTTCAGATTTAGCGTGCGCTGAGATGCGCACTCAGACACTCACAGTGAAATTCAGCTGTGCCCTGACATTTGTGCAGTGATTACTTCTATTCCCTGAGGCTCAGAAGAAAAACAGAGTGAGATTTCCTATCCACTGCCTTGTCTTGCAAACTGCCACCCAATCCACAGAATCCACTGCCAGGTGGTCCCTGCAACGGCAGTATCTTCTGAACAGACTGCGTTTGGAAAACACAACAGAACACATAAAAGCTCTGAAGGTTGAAAAGGCTTTGTCTGATATTTGTTTTCCATTAATAGGATTATTTGATTACTAGTGTTTCCTAACTAAAAAGCGCACAGATGGTCTGACTTACAAGCTTTAGAAATGACGTCTCATAGCCAGAGGGGAAAAAAATAGGGCAGGGACTTTTTCATAGCTCCATGAAATACGCTTGGGTTCAATGCAGATGACTTACTCACATTTAAAAAACAAGCCAACCGCAAGTGCCCCTATGGTGCCCAGTGCCATGCTCTAAAGCACAAAGCTCACATTAAATCGTTAACGAGCTGTCCCAGAAAAAATCCCCAGAAATTCAAGAGTCCTTCTTTGCTAGAGACTTCTGGGTTTGTCTAACACAACCAAGTTAAATACACGCTTCCACTAATTTAAACAACAGCGATGCAATAAATCAGTTTTTTTAAACCAGTTGATGTAGATTGGTACTATTTGCATAGATAGAGAAGTCTCTGGAAGTCTTTTAAAGTCAGAGATGGCTCCTGGCAGGTTCACCCAGGAGATAAGAACTGTCTTGCAACTTGTGGTTTCTAAATAAGGGACTCCTTATCGAAGGACAAAAGAGAACAGACTCGTGTGGCATCTCAAATGTTGAATGTCCATCACTGTCTGTGATACCATCCTCAGGGAGCAAAGCTTCCCTTGGAACCAATGGAGGTGCCAGTGTGACAAGTTAAAAGTTGTGGGATTAGTGCTGCCAGGACCAACTGCCTTTTCTCAACTTCAGCACCTTTCTTGCAAGCCAGGATCAACTCTTTCACTTAAGCGGTACCGGTAGGGCAGAGAAGCTGGAAACGGGAGTTTTCCTGAGTGGTTTTCCTGAGTGAAAACCAGAGTGATTGCCCCAGACCGTGGTTCTGGTAATGCCATCATTTTTTTGATTGCTGTGGGGTAATCAGTTCCACGTTGGTGTGTCTGTTTACTGCATGTCAGGCAGAGATCCACTTAGAAATTTGCAAAGCACGAGTACCACGTTTGTCATTTTTACATAAGAACTTTGTATGTTTCTTCCAGATATTTACTGCCTTGAAGGATTGTAATAAGAAACCTAACTGATTTATGGCCAGGCTTTCAGTGTATATAACCTATTTGGGATCAGAAAACCCCCCCTCTTTTTATATTATTGAGAAAGCATCTAAAAGACTCAACGCTATCTTTTCAGAGACAACAGGTTTTCTCTGACTTTGCAGTAGTGGGAATTTTGTAATCATCTGTCCCCAAAAATTAATTTGTATCTTCTCAGTGGATTTTCAGAACACAGAGTTCAATTAATGAGACTTTATCAGTCACAGCAAAAATCACAGAATGGTAAAGAAGGTTTTAAAATCTCTGAAAGACAGATGTTGTGTGGTTGTGCATCAGAGCAGCCAGAAATAAAGACAAATCTGGAACAGGATGCAAAATGGTGGAAGACATTAAACCTATCAATTCTCCTGTTACTCGTTTCCTCCGCACTGAAGCACCAACACTAAATGGCTTTATCATCATTTATTACCAAAAGTTTGGGGATCTCTTGTCCCTTCCTAATACCGAGCAGCTTCTTCGAGGTCCTCTTCAGTGATCTGCTGTCTATGCACGGTATTTTAAAGGGAAACTGAAAAACCTGAAAAGGTTAATCTTCCGAATTCTTCTAAGTGGGCCATCCAGAACAAGTAACCTTCGTGAATACTGTATCGAAATACCTTAAACAAAATCACACTCTTTTTAACGCTGCCCCAAGGAAAAGTAGCACAGGGAGGAGGAGGGAACACGCGAGAAGTCGTTTTCCCCCCGAGTGGGTGTAAGACCGCGGCGGGTGTGAGACAGACCCCCCGCGCCGTTACGGCAGCGGCGGTGGAAGCCGGCAGGGCGGCACGGCCGGCGGAAAGCTCCCAGACCTGCCTGCCGGGACCCGCGGGCACCGCTCCCACAGCCCCGGCACCGGGTGACGGCCGGCAGCCAGCCCCGGGGGAGGCGTCGAGCCGCCGGCCCGCTACCGGCGCGCCT
>VYZV01009705.1:9612-34846 GCA_013401275.1 Pandion haliaetus | reverse complement strand
GAGGGGGCGTGGCGCTGGCGGGAAGGCGCAGGTGTGGTGGCGGGCGCCGCCCTCTCCCGCCCCCCTCAAGAAGAGCCAGGACACGTCCGAAGTTAGAAAGTCACAATTTATTTCAAATAAACCAAGGGCACACCTCTGGCAACCGTCTCCCGGGCGGTTTCCGCCGCCCCTGCCCCTCTCCCATGCCTGCGAGGAAAAGCGAGGGGCGGCAGCAGCTTTGTGGGCACCCCCACCCGTGTGGGGGGGTGCACCGCAGCCCCCCACCAACGCTGGCCCACAACCTGAACGTGCCGGGGACGAGGAAAGGAATTCCCAGGACAAGTGCCTCATTTAAAAATAAAGTTCTATTTTTTTTTTCACCTGCTTAAAAAGTCTAAAATTTAAGAGTGAGACTATAGTACAGAAACCTCCTGCTGCCCCTGTCCCCGCGCGGCACAGCACATGTGCCACCGCACAGAGCAGCAGTCATGCAGTTTACATCATCAGTAGAAAATTTTTTTGTTACAGTCTGGGAAGCCTGAGGACTATTACAGATGAGGCAGCCAATGCACTAACACAAGCAAAGCTGAAATAAAAGAGTATCGGATGCAAGGATGGAGAGGTGTAAGGCTGGCGCAGGAACTGGAATCAAGTGCAAAAAACAAACANAAAAAAAAAAAAAAAAAAAAACTGAAACAAAAAAAAAAAGAAAGCAAACATTCCACATCTGTAGCTGTATTGCACCAAAGGGGAACTCGTACCTCAGAATTAATGGTTCCTGAGCCACTTTCTATTCAGCTACATACATTCATGTAACCTTGCCGACTTGAGTAGGCCTGTGTACCTATTAGGGGGGAAAAAAACTGGCCCTGTCTTTTGGCCTGGAGAACTCCTGCTTCCTTCCTGTCACCTGCCTCTCAAGCAGCATCAGTCACTTTACACAAAGAGCCAATAGTCTCCGTGCTCTGCAGGTTTCATCTTGGACCTATGACTTTCTGTATGACACCAACACAGAAGTCACCCTGCCTGAGCTGCAAAAGCAAGTCCTGTTGTTTTCCCAGAGAGCACAGAAATAGGAACTGTGCGTGCAAACCAGGACTTTCACCACCTTCAGAAAGGGTGTTTTGTTTTCTTTTAAAATAAATAGAACTGCTGACAAAGCTCTAGTTCCAGAAAATTTGAAAGAATTAGGGGGCGCACTGTGCAATATTAATTACTGTTCCTCAGCCAAGCACCTCAGCAGTCTGTTCAGTAAGTTTGGCCACAACTATACTGTCTGGCTTGTTTACAGACAAGGATTCATAGCAAAGCATTTTGTGGGGGCATGGGAGAGGGAGGGAGGGAAGGAGGCAGGGAGGGAGAGAAACAAAACCCTATTGTCATCTAGCTCAAAGCTGGACAATTACGTAACAGAAGTGAGAGCCCTTTGGGATTAGGAAACTCCACATACCTGCTCTGCAATGAGATTAGGTGTTATACTAGTTATGTTTAGACAACAAGAACACCAGTTTTTATCCTAATTAGTACTTTGCACATTACGTTTTTAAAGAACAGTTTAAACAGTGGTTCTATGCACTGTAAACCACTGGATCTCAGCAAGCCTTCCCCCATGCTATCCCTTCCCCTGGGTGCAGTGTGCCCAGACTTTGACAATCATTTGGGAAGGGGAGAGGAAAGAAGAGACTGACCTTTAGAGTATATCATGAGGAGGGCACAAAGAGGCTGCTGCTGGGAGCAGAGGAGGGAATGAAGACAGGAGACAGTGGCTGGACCAAGGACATATCTACCTCTACAGCTCCAGCCTAGAGGGGAGGCAGAACTGGACAGAGCCGGAACACAAGGAGTTGTTACAGAGATCTCTTGCGCAGCAAGTACCACTGCTCCCAGAAGCCACAGACTCCCTCCCTGCCCCTGCCCTGCTTCCTGGCTCCAGCCACCTCTCTGTAACCCTGCTCTACCCTCAGCCGCTTCTGTTGTAATCCCCACGCCACCGCCAGCAACTCCTCGGCAGTATGTTCCCCCAGTTCCCTGAGGACACATCCCACACCAGGGAAGGGAGGAAGGAAAAGGCCTCTCAATTTGAAATTTTCTGCTGTGTACAACAAGCATGGCCACAGGATTAGCTCCTATGACAGCTGCTGCTCTTTTAAACTAACACACCTCTCGTTAAAATCTGTCTGCCCATTTATACATGCTGCAAATACCTGGGTCACATCTCAAGTACATGAAAAAGGCTCCAACAGCAGAGTTAGCTTATTCTGACATGCAGGAATTTAGCCCTTCCCCCCCCCCCCTTCAGTTTAATCTTTATCAAGTGACATTGTATAAGAGCAATACAGGGATGCATCAAAGGCAACACTTCCATATACAGCATGGAAGAGAATTCTGTGAGTTCCCCACAGAGGTGAAGATTTCCTCAGATCAGACTCCAGCTCTACCTTACTGCTGCAAACAACATATTCCTGGTGCAGGTGACATACATGCCTGTGAAATCTTAACATGTGGCCTGCTTCCTGTAGCAAACAGGCAAGCATCAGCATTTAAATAACCTTTTTCATGTTAACCCCTACTAAGATGAACTAGGTTTTCATATTTTTATTTTAGTGTGTATTTTACATTAGAAAAAAAGAATGTTAATAAAAAAGCTCCACATGCTCCTAACAATCAATTTTCTGATAAGTCCCCACCAGTATCAATACTAATATACAAATAAATTAATTTTGCTAGTTAATTTTCTGCATGGCTTGGTGCAGGCTCTGCACAAGCAGTGCACCTGTATTCAAGTGCCCGTCCACATTGCCAACATGTGCCAGGGAGTGTGTTGTACATAATCTTTCCTCTTCATAATGTAGCGGTGTTTAGTTTCACCTTGATGGATGGGATAAAATTTTCTCAGCCATGTTACCTAGCAGGCACAAACAATCTTTGCCAGGCTGCATGGCACTGTTATAACATGGATTGTTTCTCTCTGCAAAAGCCCCAAGCCTTGATTAACGACTGTGCGCTACTATTCCCTCATCACTCACTTTGGCAATACATCCTCCTCACAAAAACAAGTAAAGCAAAAATCTACATGGAAGACCTAAAATTCACCAAATGCAGAAGTTGACCTGATTCAAGGCATATCCCCCAGTGTTAGTCTGGTCTCTCCCCTACAATTCCTCTGTTTGCTTTTGTTTGTGTAGCAGGATTTTGCACAGCTGATTTACAGAAAAGAGATGTCACATGTAATCATACTAAATCACGGCCACTGCTGCTATTGTTGGGTCAGACACAGCAGCAGCCACTCTTAACACCAGCCACTCTCCTCATGCAATGCCAATGCTACAATGCCCTGGTTAAAGGAGCATCAGGAACTCTAGCTGAGATATTTTGTAACCTCCTTCAGTGCCTAGGAGGATTTTTGGGTCAGAGGAAGGGAGAGGGAGAGGGGAAAAAACCCATTAAATTTACAAGCAGATTAAGGAAAAACACTCCACTGCCAATTTATTTTTAAAAAGGGTTGTGTGTTATTCTAAGGTTTGTCTGTATAATTGTACAACCGTTGAAAATTACATAAATTGTAATGATCTAATACTATTAACAGCCATTCAGAGAAAAACTCCCTCCCCTTCTGAAACCATCAAGGGCAGGAGGGAAATGTCCCAGGAAATATGCCAATCTGAAATCTGGCTTCTAGCCTGGCAGAAACAGAAACAGAAAGATAAGAGAACAAACTGGACTAAGATGTGGTGTTTGCATGTGTCTGACTTGCAAGGGGAGGGGTGGCTTTGTCCTTGGCCGCGTTCTCCCAGAGGCAGTGCCTGCTTATCCCGGTGAAGCTGCCATCACTTCACTCGCTGCTCTCACCCCTGCACTTTGTCACTTCCTCCTATCTTATGTGTCATGGAAGTCTTTCAGCAGGGTCCTCCGTCTCTGCTCTGCTATGTGCATCTGATTCTCTAAGTCCTGGTAAAACAGAAAGTAGAAACTGTTAGCATGAGCTCCCTAGAGAAGAGCTCATTTTCTTTAGGGAGAGACTAAGCTCCAGCCTGAGAAGCACCAACCTCCACAATTCACACATGCTCTGCATCACAAGATCACAGAGCCTTTTCCTTTTGACATGGGCTCCCTCTGCAGTTACCTGGCTCCTGCTCTGTCTAAAAAGCTACACACTTCAGGAATCTGCTTTTCACCAGAGGGCTAGACGCAGCTTCCTCCAGAGCTTTGTTAGTCCCATTTCAGTTTGCAGGACTCACTGCAGCCCTCCCTCCTCTTCCATAAGGCAGTGAGCACTCCACTTCCACAACATCTGCTGGCTAAAGGTGAGTTTCTGGATCTAGTTTCTCAGAACCCTCACTTGATTGCCTTAGCGCTCCTGCTGAAGTGTTAAGCCCAACAAACAAAATCTGGCCAGCAGGCTCAAGCAAGCAGAATACTCACCCCTCTGTCATAGCTGTCTGCTCGCTCCACCTTCCATGAGAGATTTTCAATTTCAGCTTCCAGCTGGGCCTGCTGGTATTCAAACTGCAAAGAGCAAAATTAGAGACAGCAACAAGAAACTAGTTTAGTGGAGCAGTTTCATACTGCATACTACACTTGAGGAGCAGACAAATGTGTTCTGCTGACAGCTGTGCTGGCAGAGCAGGTTTGTGCCTTCCCCTTATCCACCTTCAGCTAGACAGCATCACCCCTTCCAGGAATATCTTGTGCAAGCACTCCCCAACCTGCACCACTCAAAATTAACCCAGTCAGCCTAAAAACACTGCAAGTGACAAATATCTCCTAACTCAGCTCATTTTGCCATAAATGGGTCACAAAATGCTCTTGTGAGCAGATCTGCAGGTGGAGCGGAGAGATTAACCACGGCTGGGAGCAGTAATTTGGTCCACTGGCACAGCCAGATCCAGAAGAGAACATCTGTCCGCAGCCTCAGAAAATATGTATGATGCTATGGGGAGAGACTGGATAACAGGTTTTACTGGACAACTGAGTCAAAGAAACAACCTCTTCAGTGACTTCAGGGCTATTTTTGGACATGTCCAGCCCATGGGATGCACCAAGCTAGCAATGAACTTACAGGAGGAATAAAAAGCAAAAAGCTAAACCCTGATTCAAGGCTGGAAAAGCTATACGCCAGCAGCTCTTCACATGAAATACGGCCCACAGCACTGTGTGGTAAGTCTTACCAAGGAACAAACGCACACTTCCAGCCTCAAAACATTCTGGATAAATTGCTTGTTAGTGAAAGTGCAGTGAAGTGCCCTGGGAAAATAATGTAATGTATCAGAGGACTGAGCTGCTGGTCAACTCTAAGTGAAGAGGAAAGGTGCAAAACCACCTATTATTTGCCCTGTCCTTACTTCACTCAGGACTAATATTTCAGACACTGCCAAGCTCTGGAAGTCAGCCCAGCATGCTGCCAGCTACACTCCAAAAAGCTATTAGCAAAAAAAGAGCAAAACATCTTACCAGTTTCTTTCTGGGACCAGACTCCATGTAGTAGGCATACGGATATGTGTACTGCAGGGTGTAACGACACTGTCGGGGAGTGGAAGGAAGAGAGAAAAGAAGGACAAGAGTCTCAGACTAGGAAGTCAGCACAGTCACATCTGTGTAAACACTACAGGCTAAGCAGCTACCTTCTGACAAGGATGACTGGACACTTCATGGTGGAATTTCCTACACCTTCCTCAGAAGAACTTGCGCAGTTCAAGTATAACTTCACAGAGGTCACTTCTGGATGGTTTTTGGCTAGTTCATGACCTAGACTAGAGGTACTGTCCCACATACCCACAACCCCTAAATTCCCTTCTTCACTTGGTGATGTGAATTTAGCATTCTGGTGTGTATTCTCTTCTCTGTGCCAGACAAGACACAACTACCCACCTTTGCAAGTAGTTTTGCAGCATTTTGTAGGTATTGCCAGTCTATCCATGTTCCCAAGTTGTTCATAACTCTTTCTTGGATTTTCTCCTGGATTCGTTGGTACGTCTGTGCCTCCAGCTGTAGGCTTTTATTGTGATTCTCCCACTGCAAGGGGTGGGGAGATAGGGAAAGAAAAAATGGCATGAGAACAGAGTACTGCTGCTGTAAAAGCACAAGCTCTAGCAAGCAGAAATTGAAGTGGGGCAGGAGTCCAGCAAGGCAAGACATGCTGTGGGAAAGAGCAGCAAGGCAGCACCTCCAGTAGCAAGTAGTGGAGGTTGTATACAACAGACTGACAGCAGCAAAGAGCAGGGAGCAAACCCCGCTCCTCAGAGTAGGAATACCCTCCGGTCGCACAATGACCTTGTGTGTAACAAGATGGAAAGTAATGGTATTTTCTTAAAGGATTTTATAGAAAGGTCAAGAGTTTAAATTAACATTTAACATGGGCTCAGTGAACTCCAACATCCACGTGCACATTGTAAACATGGCCACTTCCCAAAGCCTGTTGGTCTGGAGAGCCGGGAATGAACACATTTATTTTACCACAGGACTTGGCTCATGGTGTGAACAATAAGCTCATTTTAATAGGGAAACTGAAAGGCAGCAGCATTTAGTCTCTACCACATTCCCTTCTAGAGATGCTGCTCTAGAATTGCACTGTATGGCCAGGTGCATCGAGCCTGCTGTGTGGACAGAGATGCTCTGACTGCAACTTTTAAAAATGTGATTGCAGGAAATTTTTAGGAAAACTTTGCTACAGCCAATGGAGCTTTGAACATGGCAGAGTTTGTTTAGTCTTTGTCTCTATAAAGACATACTGCAAGGAACTGAAGTTCCCCGATGCTGGAAGGAAATGGTTGGAGCAATATCCACCTACTGCAGCAACACTCAGCCTGCAGGAAAACAGTACAGTGGCACACAGGTAATACTGATTTTCTCTAGCACAAGGAAATATAGGAGCAAATAAGATTTGCTTTGGGTACAACATTACTGGTTTGGATGGGACTTGCAGGGCAGGATTTTGAGTGAAAAACAACAGGGCCTGAAAATTCTGCATAGATTCTCTTTGGGCAGTTTCTTGCGCGGAGATTGCTGGCAATGACCTTTGCACCAGGCAGGGAGCATTAAAAGGCTACAGCAGCTCTGGCCAAGGAGATGTCTCCTACCCTCTCAAAATAGAACAAGTACTTCTTAAGGGCCTCCCTGGCCTGTGCTTGCTGACTCTGGTTTACAATATCAGGATTCTCTTTGTACCGACTGCATTCGTAGTACTCGCTGCCATGAGTCTTCCAGTCGCCCAGACACATCCAGCAGAAGTCTGCAGAAAACAGCAAGAAACCCACTGTGATGTACAGAAAAAAAAAACCTCCCAGAAAGAAAAGCTTCAGGAGACACAGCCCATCTGTTTTCAGATATTTCTGGTAAGCCAAGAAACATATACATTTGGTACCATCTTGCATAACGGAACACAATAGTAAGCCAAAAATACCAGCCTGTCTTGCAGATTTTCATTGTACAGCCTCCTGTGCAACTATGGAAAGTAAATCCTGAAGTGCTGCATCCTGTACACCAAGACAAACGGGCAGAACTGTACTTGTGCTCTGCACAGGCTGTCACTCTAGATTAAACAAGAGGCAGGCTGCAGTCTTATTTGTGAGTTGCATCCTCCCCACCACTGGCATACTGCCCCATGCAGACCTCTGGCTGAATAAAATATGAAC
The DNA here is from genome assembly GCA_013401275.1 of Pandion haliaetus. Lineage (NCBI taxonomy): Eukaryota > Metazoa > Chordata > Aves > Accipitriformes > Pandionidae > Pandion > Pandion haliaetus. The sequence continues at coordinate 27,236 of VYZV01009705.1, read as the reverse complement.
AATAAAATCCAAGTGAACTAACTCATGCAAAAGAAAGTCTACCCTCAGTTCTCTTGAGGAGGGAACTACCCAGGTAACTTCAGGTATCAGTGGTTTATGACACTTCAAGTCAGGAGCCACTGAATTAGGAAGAAACTGGAGGAAAGAGAGCAATAGCAAAACCCTTGTGACAGTTTCCTGATTTCAGAGCAAGGCTGTGAGTGTTCTACTGGGAAGGAAAAAAAGATGGAGATTAAGTTGATACAACAGGAACCACTTCTGTGTTATTCATAGTAAGAGACTGAAATTTATATTTCCAGAGTTCACCAGCCTTCGCGAGTCCTAGTCACCATGGTAGCTTGGCACTTGCCTGCTCACCCTTGTCACAGAGCTCCATTAAAGCACATCCAGAGCTGCTGAGGACCCCAAAGCAAAGGAAATGAGAGAGGACGGTAATCTTTAATCATCTTCCAAATAAGGTTCTGATATTATAATATTTCCTAGTGGCACACTTAGAGGGCTGAATACAAACTATCTCGCTCCAAGGCAACAAAAATTAATTCTGCCATGAAAAGGTAAGTGCAAGAACAGGCTGTCATTTTGTAGGACCACACAATGGGCCGAAGACACTCAGGCTGCTAACTGCAGAGGGGTGGATTAAGAAGTCCAACAGATAACGTTACACAGAACGATTCACAGCTCCTGCAGTTTTGTCTGGGCTGAAGCTCATTATTTCCATCACTAAGCAGAAGGACTTAAGCTGATCTGAGTAAATGGCTCAGTTCTGCCAGTATTTTCAGCTGATGACAAATATAATTACGTGGAAAGCATTTAATACTCTCCTCCAAGATGGATTCCACTGTTAATATTATGGCAGAGATGGAAACTTCTCTATACAATGGACATGTCAGGGAGAGGGAGCCAAACCAGCACTGAATCAGAACCCAGGGGGGTAGAGGGGAAGCTATCACACACAAGTCTAATTAATATCCTGTTCACCTTTTACTAGGGGGAAAAAATATTTCAGTCAGTGTTCACAATTTGTCTTCATAACATCACCACTAACAAACACTGCTGAGAAAACCGCTTTCAAATCCTACTTACCATGCTTGCATTTGGAGCATTGCTGAAAAAGAAGAGACAGGAAGCACTGGTTAGTGGAAAGTGGAGAAAAAAAAAATTCTGCTTAGAACAAGGAAGGTCTGACATTTTCAGGGAATTGCTCACCATGTGATTGCAGCCTCCATTCTTTTCAATACAGATATTGCACTTGGGACACTGGGGAAACAGAAGCATTTGTTAGATCCAACTGTGTCTCTAGCAGCCTTCTGGAGAACGACAACACTCACATAATTATTCCCCTCCTTCCTTTTTTTTTTTTTAGATATGCATATGGATATATGAGAATATTAACATATACACACCCTGACTCCCACCAATTCCTGACACCTCCATTTAAAAAGGAGGCAGAAAGGCAAAGCCAGGGAAGTTACACTGCAGCACTGGACTGCTTGCTCAAGAAAACAAATTTGCTGTTGTTACTCCTTGTAAAACTAAAGGTCTCACTGAGTTACCATTTAGCAGTTGCTCAGGCATAGGGACATAATTAGTTCACATATGACAGTAGCTTCCACAGCTACTTAAGACTACAAGATAATCAGCACTATATACTGCCTTCAGCAGCCACTAACAAATGACAGCTAGCTGCAGAGAATCTCGCTGACCACAGCGAGAGCTGCACACTTCTTTGCTCCACTGATGCCCTGGAGTGTCAAGTTCAGTTACATTTTTTGGGTTGCATAGGTGCAAAGGAGGAAGTGAGTTTTGCTTTTTATAAATTTTAATGGCAGGCAAAATGTATGCTAGGACAATGCTCAATATAACAGAACCTTATTTCTACAATGGCAGAAACAATGCCATCACATGTTGACACCTCCTCCAGAGAAAGAAGGGAATTTAAGATCTCTAGTCTATCTAAGTACCCACTTTCTTAACACAACTGAAGCTTGCGGCTAATTAGCACTGTCACAATTGTCGTTGGCTATGGTAGAACAAATGCCAGCTAAGAACTGTTTTGAAGTCAGGCCACAAAATCCCCAAAACGCATTACAAGTTCCAGTCTGCAGACAGTTAATCTAGAGGATAAAGGTAGTATATCTATAACTTTTAAAGACAATTCTATTGGTAGACTACAGCACACAACATGTAATACTATTTCTTTTTCTTGGGTCTAAATCTACTAGAAGTACTTCAGTGCCTAATTTACAGGCTTCATCTACCCCATTTTGCTGTCCTTGTCAAATCAAGACTTTATCTCCCTCACATTCCAGTTCACAGTACTCCACATAGTTGTTCAGGTTTAAACACCACTAGTGCCTTATTTGGTACTGACTCGCACTTAGTACACCCTCTCCTTCCATTTTAAATACATCTCCAGTGATCATTTCAAAGTAGCCGCAATTCTTTTGCCCATGGGAGGGCAGCACACTTGGCTGCCAAAGACATTCACACTAGGTCTGGAACAAGGACCACCAGGTCCTTACCACAGGAGGGCAGCTGGATTTCCTGCCCAAAGCCTTCCCAAGGCATTCAGTTGTTATATCTCAGTCCCTAGGGAGTTGTGAGAATTTGCAGTCTGTGAAAAAGCAGCACACAATGCTACGTATGTATAGAATTATATTTGCTTCCCAGGCAGGACTGGAGGACAAGAAAAAACATGCAGGTGCTTGTCCTTACATCTTTAGTGTGAGCACTGATGTAGTTGGCTGTTTCGGAGTCATCTGCACACTTGGTGAGCCATTTCCGAATGGTAGCACAGTCTGTGGGTGCGTGGTACATCTGCCGACACTTAAAGCTTAATAGAAGGGGGGGGAAAAAAAAAAAAAAAAAAGACATATCGATTTCCAAGGAGGTGACTCAAGAATTGAGGTTTTCTGATGACCAAAATCTGGGAGACCAAGCAAATGCACTTGTGTATTACTAGAGTGCAAAGACCAAGGCTGAACTCCAAAGAACCCCCACCCTCTTGTGCAGAAGCCGGAGTCAGGATGAGAGCGAACTGAGGCCTTCTCTGACAAATCACATGTCTGAGGGCTGACACATCCCTCCCTAGAGTCTACCTATGTCTGCTCTACCATGACTGGAGAGGCCTGGGGCATACCAGTGGCTTTACAAGTAGCCTGATTCCAGCAGTAGATATCAGGCACCTGCATCAGCATGACCTGACCAGCCCCAGGTGAGTAAGGGCCATTTGCATGGAAATACCAGTAAACTGGGTCTCTAAACCACCACATTGTGGAGTATTGTGCTCCACAGACATTCTCAACAGCAGCTATTCTGGAGACCCAGGAGCAGAAGACACTTCAGCAGCCCTGCAAGGTATCTTTCTTCTCTGGTCCCATATACACTTGAAGTCAGACAAGGAACATTAGTGTTCCTATTCAGCAGAAATATATTCTCGCATGAGCCTCAAAACACACCAGGCACATTGGGAGTCAAACACTTGTAATAAACTTAAAAACTCAATACCAGCAGATAGCAGTGAGGCCTCCACATCCATTACCAGAATCTCTACCAGTCACTATGTCTGTACCAGAATTTGTAACCTAGCCACAATGTGAGAATGGTAGATTTGTAACCCCTTCATTACTCAAGCTCTGCATTCCCTGGTTGTCAGAGCACCCAACTCCCAAGGAGTTTAGGGAGCAAGGGGACGGCTGACCACCTGCAGAAGTCAGACCCCAAGTGTCCAATTACTCAAGCTAACTCAAGTTACAAACAACTCTAGCAAAGCATTTGAGATGCTTCTACACACTGAACCTGTTGGCAAGCAAATGGAGTAGCTCTGAGGACAGCCTACACTTTCCCCGTGATCTTTAACCTTCTCTGTTTCTTACCAGAAGACCTCATTGCAACGATTGCACTGCACTCGCCGGGCTTTTGGCTCTTGTACCTGTATGACCATAGGGCAATCTGCACCCGGACACAGCTGCAGCTGATAATGGCTCTGTGAACATATCAAGGTGGTAAGATCAGCAGTGGGTGCAGAAGAGCATTATCTATCAAAGTTTAACCACTTCTATCCTCAAAAACATACAAGTCCTTTATTTCTTGTTGAAAAAGAGTGAAAACTGTCACCAGGTCTTGTCTAACAGCAGATAAAACTCTTCCACATTAGGAAAGGGAGTATTAGTTACTTACAGCTTCCCTAGAACAGGGAATTCAAATGGAGGGTTAACAGACCAAGTAAGCACAGCAACATGACCGTAAGACCCCACCAAGACACTGAACAAACAATTTTACACCATTGGAGCACTTTCCCCACTCTCTCCTTATGTGCCAGAATGTATTGAGGTGCTCTCCTCTGGTGGCTGTTCCCTCCCAAAGGGTTTCTTATTGAAGGGAGGTGACACCACTCTTTCATACTGCTTTGCTGCTTCTTGAGTGTTCCCAGTCTGTTCCCAGTTACCAGAATACTATTGCACATTTAACCTTAACAATTGCTGCTTTAATTTCAAAAAACCTCACATAAAATGTTATCGAGCCAGCCAATTCAGTTGGGCTACACTAAGGTAAGGGACTTACTATTCAGAACCTAAAATATCTATGCAAGAGCAAGAAGGACTTTAAAACTCAGATTGAAATTTGAAGTTCTCAGCTGCAACATTCTGAGAATTCTGAAGCACCAGCCAAGGAGTTACTGGGTGACCTTACAGCAGAACTTACTTTGGCAACCTGCTAGAGCATTTTGTCAGTGAGGCTGTCCTACAGGAGCAGTTATATCATGTTTATCAGGGACAATTTTGCTGCAGTTACTGCAGTTCTAATCAAAGATGCAAGACACTTCAAACAAAATTTCTGCAAGTCATTGGTGAATTGACCCACGGTATTTTAAAATTGAAAAAAACAATACCTCCACATAATCCCTGAAGAGGTAGCGCCTGTATTTGTCTTTCAGCTCTTCACTAGGCAGCAATGGAAACACAAAGTCTTCTGGTGTTCGAAGCAGGCAGTCCTGAGCCATGCAGGAGACCCCTGAGAAGAGAAAGCAACATCTTAGCACAGTGCAACTTATACTAAGGAGTGAATGCACGGCGAGCATTCAACACAGTTTCCTAGGTGCCAGCTGTTGTTGTGGCAAGAGGGACACAACTGTGAAACAAATCTATCAGGGCTGCTGAAAAGCTGAAGCCCAACTGTCTTCACCAAAAGATGACAGGGCATATGTGCATCCAGGACCAGTAAGTGCTTCAACCAGTATTCACAAGGTCAGGTACTTAAAGTAGAAAATTGCATGTTACTGCCATGCCAGCATGAAAGACAGGCTAGGAAAAGCCCAAAGCAACTCTGGCAACTACTGACTTCTAACTAACACAAAGGAAACAGATGTTTGCATCCACAGGCACTCCAGGGGCAGTGCAACAATGCATCATGTGAGATGCAGACTGAAAATACAGCAGATTTGCAGCTTCTAACTTGTTACGGTCATGCTCTTGAGATCATAAGGGGAGAAGAGCACCAAACGGATCTATGGACTTGCACATTTTGCTAGGCAGAAGTAGCGCTCTCCTGGTGGTATGCCAACACTAACCAGGGATTCAGGTAAGACCACTAGCTCAAGTTCAGTTTGTCACAAATACTCATTCCATGTTCCATTTTCTCATTACTGTTTTAGACCAATTCAGCCAGTCATCATCAGAATGGCCAACATGGCAAATACAGACCCAGTACCACATCCGCCTTGAACTCACCAACTCCAACACCATCCTTGACGAGCACTGTACAATGCTGCTCCCAACAGCTGCGACAGAACTGGTGCTGACAAGCCAGAGAGAGCAAGTTCTCCTTCCGAACAAACTGCATGCACACTGCGCAGTGATGGGAGGAATGTACCATTGCCTGGGAGAAAGACAAATCAACATTACAGTGAAAGCATCCCAGCTCTCCTAGAGTGTTCTCACCTAACCCACAGGCACCTGCATCACCTTCATTGTGACAATGGCCTCAGGTGAGCTCCAACAGGTTCATAAGCAGCTGGTGTGTTAGGATGTTGCACTGCCCCAACAGTCAGTCCTTCTCAAGAACCTCTTTAATCTCATGGAGCACAACAGATTGACAGTCACTGAACAGCTCCTGCCCCAAATCTAGTGCTACCCAGAACTCACCCTTACTTTTCTGGTTCTTACTCTCACCTTGTTTGAAAAATGAGGAAATACATCATTGTGTTAGTCCTTCCCTGAATTTACCGATATTCTTTGTTAGCTGGGTCAGACTCTATCACTGTTCCACAGGCCCTAGAGAGCAGCTACAGCTGGAAGCAGGCTTAGCAGTGCCCTTTTACTGGACAATGATTTTGGGAAAGAGGAGAGACAACTGAAGGTGCAGCGTGTAGCGGTTTATACAAAGAAAGGGAGTTCACAGACCATCACCTCACATCTCTTATCTTCTGCCTATGCAACATTTGGCAAAACAGGCATCATCCCGTCAACTGAAAAAGATTCAAGGGTTCAAGTCAGGCATAATTCTGCTATTGCTTCACCAAAGCACTGGGAAGCAGTCTGGATCTCCCCTTGGGTAGTGCAGAGTCTCTAGACAACAGATCTAGCCTTCAACACATCTCAGATCACCCTCGGGACCTTAAGAACTAGGTCTAGCACAGCATCATCAAAAGCAAGGCTCTACAAAGCTGTTAGCAGGAGTTTATGTTCCTATTTCTCCTTTCACAGAGAAGTCATATAATCACTTTACATCTACTTAAGCCTTTGCTACTCTGAGAAGCTTGTATGAGACAGCCGTCAGTTTCCATGCCTAGCTCTGCATGTCAGAGACACAGAGCAGCAGCAGCATGATATGCAGCCACACGAACAACAGAGCTTGTTTTATAGCATGACCACATGAAAAAGGAAATAATGTGACTTTGTTCTAAGTGGCCTCACTTATGAACCAGAACAAGATTCACCAAGTCTGCAACTGCACTGATTGCCTAGATCAACTGCTCAATTTGAACAGCACGTGCACTACTTCAAACCTTCGCAAGCTGTTCCTCTGAGCTCACCACTATAGCTTCTCCCTATAGGGTCAGTTGCTCTACAGACACTCAGTATGAGTATCTGCCCCCAAAATATCATCATTCTGCATTAGGAGCCAAAGCACACAGCAACTTGCCCTAGCACATACAAAAAGACTAATGAATTGCCTACCAAATCAAGTTTATGAAGACTTAAACTAACCTTTTAACTGTAGTATCTTTCTTCCCAAAATGAAATCACCATTGCAGTGGAGAGTACTTAAGTGACAGCTGATACAAGATTCAGACAAATCTCAAAATACATGGACTAATTTGCAGGTATGTCAAGTAACAACGATTTTTTTCTGGACTCTAGGCAGATAATTTATTTTGAGTCCATGAAGCTTACTCCTGTCAGCTGTTTTAGCATTTTCACTCTGCTAGTTACAAGTCAGCTCAGATGCCAAATCAGGCTTTTAAAATCTCCCCTTCCCCCCAGCCCAAATACTGCTTCTCAGATGCAATATTTTATCACTCAAAATCTGACACATGGAGATGTGTTCCTGGGGTAACTGTGGATTGTACCAAGACACCCACTGTGAATGAAACCTGTAAACACCCAACAGGAAGTTTCCATTTAAAGGTGGTGGAAGGGAAAAATATCTAAAGACCTGTGTAGCCCTGGCTCCAAAACACAAGCTATTGGTTCAAATATCACTACTGACTGGCTCAGCAGCAACACCACTGGGAGATTTGGCTTAAGCATCCCTGAGCGGACCAGTGTAGCAAACAGCCATCTCAGGGAAAAAAAAAAAAATCTCTGTTCCAGCCACAGACAAGCTCTGTTCCCTCTGTGCAGCCACAGCTTCCCTTGAGTGTCTTTTACAGACAGAACAGAATTGGAAGAGGTAGCCAAGCCCAAGCACTCTGTTCCTCCATTGTGTACCATCACTCATGCCAAAAAAATGAGCCCAATTTTCTTGAGGCAAGTAATTCTTGAACACTACCTGCAAGACAATAGTAAAGCTGCTATTTAAATGTTAAGACACCTCTTGAATGCATTCTCATTTAAAAAGTAAACCCGGCATTGAGTTAGGGTGTTGGACCTGAGTTTGCAAAGGGTTAATATGGGACAGACTATGCCATTAGTAATGCAATCCTCCAATGAGGTGGGTCAGAGGTGTCTGCCAAGGGAACAGACCAAAATAGTTAGCATACTTACATGTTTGGATGAGGTGGGCTGAACTCGTGCTTCTACTAGCAATTGGGCAGCATTAGACTTGTGCCTGAAAAAGCAATTGAAGAATGATCAAATCAATTTCTGAATACATTTTGCTTTGTTAAATTGATCCTTCTCACCTGAATGAATAACAGGCTCTGTGCAAATGGTAGGGTAGGTTTCAACAAGGAAAGTGGAAATGTGCTGTGTGAGGATCCTTCACATAGTAAGCTGAACTCTCATCAATAAAACTGTATGAGAGCTTCTTCAAAATCAGAAACAGGAATAATACTTCTGCCAGTAATGGATTAACATTTCCCTCATGCTCCTTGATGAATATTTTCCTACAACTCTCTCCGTCCCTCTGAAAAACTATTTTTGAAGCTAAGATCTTCTATCCACACTCCTAGAGCAGTCCAAAGCCACTGTTCGTAACAACACACTCCAGTGAAGCTCCTGTCTGTCTCCTATTCCTTTGTAAAATCAAGCTATCCTGGTTAGGTCTCAAGCTGACTCCAGCCTATTATCTAGTCAAGTATTTACTCTGTGACAGATTATCACCCCTTGGGCATAGGAAGCTATCTATCAGCAGCCTTAGAATTAAACATGTTTTGCTGTTTGTGAATTCCATTGCGGAGGAATGTTTATATCTCAATGAATTCAGAAATAGCAGCATCACTGTTGTGACCGTGCTGTAAATCCTCCCTCCCCACTAGCACTTTTTATTTGTACTAGGGAGCTTTCATTTGATAATGTCACTTCATATCAAGACAGAAATTTGAGGACCAGATTAACTAGAGAACAACTTGCAAAGTCATAGCTTTAGAAGTAAACCCTTCCCCAAACTTCCTCTTGTTTTAAACTTGTTAGTTAACCTGCAGAATTTCTCTGAGCTGCTATGCAGGAATCTCACCTGCCATGTCCCCCAAAGAAAAGCTTTCACAGGATGCACAGTAACCAACGAGCCAGTTACCAAAGATGCTGCAACAATATCCATACATGAATGCATTTCCCATATGTTCTCTGGATGAAGTTGCTGGCTACAGGGCCAAAAATGGCATGGCAGAATGAGTCAGACTGATGTGCTCTCTATTTTCAGACAATGTTCAGTTCTGAGCCAGTATTTTCTGGAGGGGCTGCCAGACAGCAGTGCCTCCTGACACACTTCCCGTACATGTTTGGGCAGAGTCCGAACCCTCCTTTTGAAATCAGTTGAAGGACTTCGCTACAGTGACACTGACCAAGCAACAAAGGGGCAGAACTTCTCAGTTCTCTCACACCGTCTTCTCCTGCTCTCCAAATGCTAGTCAGCTTGGAAAAAAACATCACTTATGTTCAGAAGGAGAAAAAACTTCAATGTGAATGTACTACTAAAGAAAACATCAGCATAGGTTCAGTGGTCCTTTATGATTTACGGCTCATACGCTCAAAACAGAACATACCTTATCTTTATATTTGTTAAAATAAATAAATATAGATGCAGCACTCAATCTGTTATCTCAAAGTTTAAGCTAAATGCATCTACAGGGTTCCCAGCATGACAATAATTCCTCAGACTGAAAGACATTCACCACCACTACCCCCTCCCTGTTTACAAATTTCTTACAGGCAATGCAGCCTCAAAAGAACAGTGTTTTTCCTCTGCTCCCTGGAATGGACTGTGTGGCCTGCTTTCAGGTTCAAAGACACTTGTCAAAAAGACACCTACGGACCACCCTGAGCATTCTTGCAAAGCAAGGGGGAAAAGAATTGAGTGCAGAAGGGATAAGACTATTTATACTTACCTTTCCAAAATCTCTGAGATTTGCCAGTGGAAACTAACTAATACTAGCTTTGCAACAGCATGTGATACCTAGGTGGAAAATAAAAGAAAAAAAAGTCATGTTAGGCATATTTTGAGGCCACACCTCTGCTTAGGACTATGGTCGTCTTATAAGACTAATAAGTTGTACAAACTCAGTACACAACATCCCAGTGATACTCAATTCCCATTAAACTATTTGACATAATGCTCACAGCCAGTGCATCTGCAATATACAGGCTGGAATGAAGCATGGATGTACCCAAACTAATTCACATAGTCACAACAGCACAGAGAGGAAGAAATCAAGAATTCACCGGATTAACTTAACTGCTCAAGGAAGCCCCTATCCAGTCCTGACTCTGGTTGCCACTTGAGAGGCCCAGACCAGACTGGAATCAGGGTCCTCACTAAGTGTGCAAGGAAGAAACCACAGGGCAGACAGATACCACTTACTGAGCTGAAGAAGCAGTAACAAGCTGCAAACCCAGGCATACTGTGACAGCAAAGGGTAGGGGTGAAAAAACCCCCAACATTTTCCCAAGCCTTCACTGTAGAGAAGAAAGCTATACACTTGACTGAAATAGGAAGATAGAAAGCTACTGTGACAGGGACTATTTCCATGCAGAGTTGCTTGCATTATGTGGACTCCTGGCAAGCGCTAACACAGTCCACACTAGCCTGAACACCTTCTAGAATACTGTAACACAACATTTAAAGTCACATTACAAGGACACAAGCAAACAAGTTCTCCTTTGCTTCTATGCATTAGTTTATTTCAGAAGAAAACAGACTGGTCTGCTAGCACAAAAAGGCTTGTACCCACCAAGACCACAAGCATCTGCTGAGCTGCTGGACCTTCAGCCTGCCTCTCGACCCCTTCATGACCCTATCAGGCCCACGGAGTTCAAACGAAACAGGTCTCCTGCAAACAAGATCCCTCTTCCAGGGGAATTCAGAAGGCTCATGACCCCTGCCTTCTCACTCCTCTCTGTGCTAGGAAGCACCTGGGCAAGCCCAGTGGTCTGCACATTCTGCATTCAAACACCCTCTGACGTTAAAGGGCTCTACCTCCCGCACTCCAAGACAAGCTATCACCATAGCACCTCTAGCTCTACTACACATATAGAAAACACAACTCCTTCCATCCTAGCTGCAGGAAGAGCTCCTTTTTTTCCCTAGAGAAGCTGTCAGTCCCAATCATCCACTGAAAAGCCATAAGCCTTCTTGAATCCTGCTACAAGTGGATCACAGGATCCAATGGTAATAGAGATACACAACAACTCCAATGCAACCCTGGAAGGAAAAAAACAAGCAATGGTTGCTCCTTCTACAAAACAGACAGTCTTTGCACACATAGCGTCAGCATACTCATTACTCTTCTAAAGCTACCCCACTGAAGAGGTGCAGTTTCACAACACAACACAACTGACCTATTCCTGCCACATGATACCTCCCTGGTCCTGCACTGGCATTTGTCAGTGCTGGACGGTTGGTTCAGCGAGCTAAACCAGTGTAGCACCAATACACAATGTAGCCAGGGTTTTTAATTGGCTCTTAGTCACCTCTACTTTCTGATTTGCCCACTTTGCTTGCCACTAAGAAATCCCAGTAATAAAAAAAGAATAATTTTCAATGTTCAAATAATCTTTTTTCTAATGCACTGGAGCATTAGCTCATGCTGTGTAAGACCTGGTATGTCACTCTCCTCAACTTTACCAGTGATGCGACTGTCAGAAAACAAAGGCTGCCCAGGCGGCAGTGCCCTTCCCTCCCAGCACAGAAGCCTGTGATTAGATGGAGCAGGGCACACAGGGCTGCTGCTGACAACACATACAGTCTGCTCCAGTTTGTACGGATGAAGTGCCACTGCCAGCCTTGGTTGGGTAGTTATCTTAAGCCCACAGCCTGGCAGACCCAGACTGACACCTCTGACTTGCTTGTACAAGGATGACATCTGCATTTCGTGTTTGAAAAACAAACAAGTATCAGGAATGTGGTCTCTACAAGAGTGGCTTCCTGCAAATGCAAACCACATGCTAATGAATCATTCTTTAACAGCAATGAAATTATTTCTCAGTAGCAGTAAGGAAGAACTGCCATCCTGACAAAAAAAACCCCAAGCCACCAGAATTAAATGGGAAGTTAATCTGTAACATATGAAAATGAGTATTTTCCAGGTGGATTTTCAGAGCCTGAGGTGTAACATCCCTTGCATCATTGTGACTCCATGACCTCCATGAAGTTACTTGTTCCTGGAGAAGGAACCAAGTATATTCAAGAATGAAGATGCATAGAAAGAGAAATACAAATACCAGCATACACATTTCTGAAATCTAACAAACTATCCTAACAGAATCAAATGCTTTTGAGTCAAATTATTTGTCAGGCATCATGTGGAATTAATGCTCCACAAAGATGCTAGATTAACAGATCTAGAAGAATAATAAAGCTTCTGTGACCATTCCTATTTTGCTCCAACTGCAAGCACTGACTGGATCAGCTGTAGTGCTAATTTTATTACTTTCGTCATAAAAGCACCCAAGAACAAAACATTTTCAATTCATAAAGCCAGGTTCATGTAATGAATCCACTTTCATAAAAGCCCTGAAGCAGAAAAGTTTTTGATACTACCTGATTGGAGTGCATACGATCTTGCAAAAAAGAAGTCCCAGAGTCAGCCAGTTGCAGCAACGTACCCACAGTCTGCTTGGCATGGAAGTACTAGTTCTTACACGTTAAAGATAGATAACATTCAAACTGTAAGAAAGAGGGATGGGAGAGGAGCAGATAACTGATGAGGCTGGGGCAGTGCCTGCTGAATGGAGTCTCACCACATTGCAGTCTACATCCTGTTCATCAATAGCAAGGTTGGTAATTCAGAAGGCAAACATGAATACCATCAGGGGCCAACACTACTGGAGACATTCAAGAAAACAAGCATGAGAAGAAAAACAAGTGTTTAAACAAAAGCCTGCTTCTATTGATTAGCAGCACTCCCCAGCCTCTTCAATGATTGTACATTCACGAGTGAATGACTGTACCAAGTCAGCCAGTTCTTCCACAATAACACCCCAGAAAAATTGAAGTATTTCTTTGTAAGCAGGAACCAAAACATGCTGAGCACAGAAAAATACCGCTGCAATCAGAAGTTTGGTCCATATGTACATAATTCATTACCTTACAGTACTGGAGAAGCAATGTACAGAAGCTGATACTGCTGGATGAAGTATTCAGTTAGAAGACATCGATGCCCCCTCCATACGCACACACTGCAGCCTCGCAGCATAGGAAATAAGCCTTGGTTGCTGTTCAGGCACACTGTCCAATATAGCATTTCGTGGACAGTCATAAGTTTCACACAATGAAAGATCTCAAACTTATAAAACATTTCAGAAAGAGCTATGATTCAGTCCCCTATCAGTTACCAGGTGCCACAAGAAGCTCAGGTTATCCAGGAACAATAATGCTTTGTCTCAGACACAAAACAAACAAAAAGAGATGCCTTTGACAAATCATCAGCTTTGTTTAAATTTTCCTATTCTCGTTTCAGAATACTAAGGCCCAAGAAAGACAGTGAGATAGCCCACTTGGTGTCTTGCTGGCAGCAGGTCATTTCAGTAAAATACTTCTACAGACCACAGTGCAGAAGGGAATGCATATTCTAGATGTTGCACTTCTATTTTAGTTTTTGTCTGCAACTGATGAATTGTGCCAATGCTTCTACATAGCTTGACTTCTCCAGAAATCTCCTAGATGTGATTAAATTTATTAAAGTTTAGAAGATGAAAGCTGAAAGCAGTATTCATGCTAAAAGATGTTTTTCTTTCCCTCACTCTCATTTCCCCATTTTCTTACTATCAGCTTAAAACTTTAAGATCAAAGATCAGCTCAGTCCAAATCTGAACCTGGAAAATTTCTGACTGAAGACCAGGCTTCTTTCTTCATGATGGGGCAGCAAAGCTGAAGAGAGAGGATCTCATCCAATCTGCAGTTTCCAGCTTCACCTTAAAACAGGAATTTGGTCACCTCAGAAGGCTCCTCCAAACCTCCATCAGCTTAACTCTGGCTTACCAGTGATAGAAGGCTGCTGATTGCCAGAAATGGACACCAAACACTAATATTTATCACTGCACTGGAAAAGGGGTGCAGTGTCTATGCACACAGGAAAGGTACCAAGAGAAAGCTGGTCTGCATAAGGGAAAGACTCTACACGAGTTGTAGAAAAAGTCTGAAAAATTTACATAGTGCTGGACAAAATTAGGTTCTGAAAGCAGAACAAAGAAGTAATGCCATGGCATTAAACGCACATCTATTCACTTTCTGGAAGAGAGCACAGTATTTTTTTCTTATTATTTCTATCTCCATTTATCTCCTGGGTTCTTTACTCTCCAAGAGAAGCAAAATTCTCACACTTCTGAAGTCTGAGAGAGTCTGATACTCTTTAGGACAAGACAATATCAAAAGAATTTTCAAAGAAGCTCTGCAGGTACCTTGCTGTGTTTAGAGAGCTCTAAGACAACTATGTCTCAACTTGCTTCCCTAGATAAGCTAAGTTGTTTGAAGAGCTGAAGTTTCATCTCTACAGCAGAAAATCTTTTCAACCATGCTACTCTGACAGTTGCTAATGCAGACAGAAATGTTTTCTAAAAGCTAAACACCCAGCGTCTTTTGTAGCACTTATATTCTACAGAAATTGCTCATGCATATTTATGTCGCATGCATATCTTATGAGTTCATTTCACTTTTCTCCAAGGGATAGCCTTTTTTTTGGAGGTGTGTTTCAATCCTCACTTTTGCAGAGATACGGTATCAGGAATTTAAAACAAGAATCATCATATGATTCTTAAAGGGATTGAATTCAGAATGAGTTGCAGATATTATGATTTGGTTGGAGCTGACATCCCATGGCTTTGCACCAAGCTGACAATTCCTGTTACATCAGGGTTGCACTGAAATGACTGGCCGAGATGAACACAAACCTGGCATAAAGAAACGCAGCTTCCATTTCTTGTCTTTCCCCTAATCAAAGGTTTTTATACAACTAGATTTAAGCAAACAGGATTAATCTTGAGAAGCATTTCTTTTAATCCACGAATAGTTTGTTATTTCTACAGGGAAAGGATGAACTTGGTAAGATACTAGTTTGTGTTGTGCATCAAAACTTCTAAAAACACACTCTTAAATTCCTTACAACAGTAAAAAAACACAGAGCAAGAGCCTCTGAAATGGTTGCTGTTGGTGAACAACTATAGGCAAAATAGAGACTGAACTGAGTTGGCAGTAGAGAACAGTAACACCTTAGAAAGAAACCATAATTTGTATTGAATAATTTTGCTGAAGAAAATCTGCCCCTTCAGACATGCTTTACTTAAGGATACTGAGGTAAAGGAAGTGACCCACAAATGGAAAAAATACTATTTTGTACTTATTTCTCTCGTGGAAAGTAGATCTGACTCCCTCCATGCCCCATTGGAAAAACAACCCAACTGCCCTGTTTTTACTGGAGGATTTCTCAGAAAACGGCAGAAATACTAGCAATTAAGAAGAAATAAAGAGGCAACCAAAAAACTTTTTTTGGATCACATTTTCTCCTTTGCTTTGATCTACCTCTGTTTTAAGCAGACTTTCAATATGCAATCCTGGTAGAAAACTCATGAGGTCGCAGGGGCTTGAGCTGTGATTAACATCACCTGCCATAAACACCCCAAGTGTTCAAAGTCTTGTAGCAAAGTCCTCCGTATCTGTTAGAGGTTTCTGAGCATTAGAAAGCTGTTTTCAAAATAGAACTCAAATTAATTTCACTTATCAGGAAAAAACACAAAGTTACAACAAAATCAGATACCCTGCTTTCTTTTTCTGGGTTCAGACAAGCTTAAAAAAAGTGAGAAAAAGCCCTCCATCTTTAGGTTTCACTCACAGCATTGCCTACAATTTGTCTGACATTTCAGCCCCTGTCCTGATTACAGACTGCAGACTACACCAGAGAAAGAAATGCAATTTAGAGTCTGTAGCTGCAGTCTCGATACCATGGAAAGGTCTTGACAAACAGCACTACACGAGCTCTGCTTCATCACAGGGTTTTAATCTGTACCCTGTCACTCATCCTCTGGCATGCAGAGACCTGGTGTCAGTCTGCAAGATTAGAAGCATATTTAGGAGGCAGAGTGCGGTTTGGGAATGACAAATACTGCCAGTGTTATACACATGGTTTGTGAAGCTGTCAGTGCACAAACTAGTTGGCCACATACTGAAGAAAGGGGATCCCGGGTTAAATTCTAACTCCCTCTCCATACTTATACATTGCTTTAATCCATCCGCTCTCCTACACAGGACAGCAACAATTTCAGCTGCAGCTGCCAACAAACAGGATCAGCAGGACTCAGCTAGGAAATCTCAACATACGTATTTCTCAAGCTGTTAGGCTATTCTTCCCAAGGAGATTCGGGGGGAAAAAACAAAAAAAAAAAGAAAAAAAAAAAAAAAAACTTAAGCAAGATGGTATGCCAGAAGGCATTATTACAAAATAGCTACGAGATTCCTTTGAAAGATTTAGAGCAAAAGAAATGCAGCAAGAAAGCTGTAAGACAGCACATGGATATAAGATTGACATGAGACTCCACAGCTATTCTTTCCAAAGTAATGTAATGATTGAGAGCATCAGCGTCCAGTGCACGCTGTGCTGTGTTCCCCATGCACTGCCAAAACCCCCAGCAACACACCCCACTGCTGCACTCAGCTCAGCCCCTGCCTAGGCACTTTCCCAGCAAAACACAGAAGTAGACAATTTCTTCTGGTTGACAGAAAGGAGGATGCGGAGGATGCACAGGAAGGAAGCGAAGGACAGATAATAACCTGAATCCACACAAACGTGACCAGCGGCTCAGGACATAGGCCAGCTAACTCCAACTGGAAAGCGCTGGTGCGTGCACACAGCCACAGCAGTACGCACATGCAGAGCACTGGGCTTAGGTAACTTTGCAGTGAGTAATCCCAGTCCAGTCCCAAATAACACAGTCCTTTACTTGACAATCCCAGCTTCTAAGGGCTTTTTTTTCTTATAAAAAGATGAAGGGGAAGAAAGTCTGCTTTGTAAAACAGCATTTCACAGTACACAACGTAGCTCATTTCGGCTGCACCATCCTTAATAGGCATAGCACACAAATTTGGCAGTGCACTTCAGCGGCTTCATGCCTCTCCTGTGATCATGTTGTCCAGCTGTAAGCTTGCAACATGAAACAGTTACTGAAAGATTGTTTCGGCATTTTTAATGACTTGTGTCTTGACTACCTCCCACCAAGATCATACTCATCAACAGCTGCGAACAGATTTTTTTGCTCTATGCAGAGTCATACTGGCTGTAAGATACACTTAAGGCATGAATCACAAAGAAATGTGTGGGCTATAATCACCCTCCACGTTTGTGGCTCATTTTTCCAATCAAGTTCAGAATTTCAGCAGTCCTGGACAATAAGTAACAAAACTGGTTCCTCTCCTCAAATGACTTCATGAAGTTGTCACTAGGTTGCGAGGTCTGGGCTCTCCAGCCAGCTCCCTTATCTTGCTGACCAGAAGTCTACCAAAACTTACTAGGCTTTAGAGAAAAAAAAAAAAAAAAA
>VYZV01009704.1:2417-13625 GCA_013401275.1 Pandion haliaetus | reverse complement strand
GTTAATTTCACATTCATTTGCTATTCAGTGGAGTTTTACACTTCCCCTCTTTTTTTCTTTTTTTTTTTTTTTCTATGATTTACACTATATGTACCCTCATTTTGAGAGCTTTGATAACTCTTAAGTATAAAAATCGTGAGACCTCTAGGTGTTCATAAATTTAAGAATAAAGGACTAGGAAGCTTAAATTCTGTACTTAGATATAACAATGCTTATTATAGTTTCGGGTTCCAGATTTTAGGCAAGTATATGTTTACACAGAGAACTACAGTTAAAAATTTGCTTACAGTGAATGGAGAGTTGTCTCTTGTGTTGGCCTGCCTGCCTGCACCCTCATTTGCTTGCTACTGATGTGCAAAAGACTGCAGTAAAGCTGTGAGGACAGTAATAACAATCAAGCCAAAAAGAGAGACGTTCTTTCCCCCATCTTTTGCCTCACCCTGAAGGGAAAGAAAATCAACTTGAAATTCATAATTATAACAAAGTGTACTGCAACATAGGTATGCCACGTATGCCTTAATGCTAGACAGTGGCTATTGCTTACAAACTGCTAGTCGTTGTTGATTTGATGATAAATCTCTACAGGATGCATTTCATTTGTATTTGCATAGTGAAGTCATGCAGTGACTAATATTAGACAGTTATTTTTGTTTGATGGGTGTTTGTGCATGTGTCTAGAAGTGTCACTGATGCAGTAGAAATGTGAACCTTTGAGGTCTTCAAGAAAATGAACTGAAGTGCTCCACTGAACTCCTGAATTTTCACCCTTTGTCAGAAAACACATCAAAGTGCCCTGCAGGTTCAGCAGAAGGCAGAGGCAATGCTGCAGGCTAATCACTATGATATGGATATGATCCGGGAATGTGCAGAGAAGGTTGCTTCCCACTGGCAACAACTGATGCTGAAGATGGAAGACCGTCTCAAGCTTGTGAATGCCTCTGTCGCCTTCTATAAAACTTCTGAACAGGTAAAGAAATGCTACATGGTCTGTGTCTGCCTTGGTTGATGCTTCAGTGTGGTATAAAACAGCATTACCTAAAATAGTGGTTGACTAGGTTTGGTTACATTTACTCATTTGGTAACAACTGCAGTTGTACAAAAAATGCAAAAAGCAAATCCTCTTACCAGCTGCCTTGGAAAGAGAAACCATGTGTTGCAGCCTTTCAATATACAAAGAGGTTTTATAAGACAAAGACTTCTTACCAAGGCCTGTAGTGACAAGACAAGGGGCAATGGTTTTAAACTGAAAGGGAGTAGATTTAGATTGGATGTAAGGAAGAAACTTTTTATGATGAGGGTGGTAAGACGCTGGACGAGGCTTTGAGCAACCTGATCTAGTGGAAGATGTTCCTGGCCGTGGCGAGGGGGTTGGACTATACATGATGTTGAAAGGTCCCTTCCAACCCAAGGCATTCTATGATAAACAAATAATAGGCAAATTGTACTAACTGCTAAGAGATTACAGTGTAATTGGTGTGGCTACACTTGCTTCAATTCACAAACTTCAAAGAAAGTACTTTACCAAAGCACAGTGATTATTGGTGAAGACTGAAATTTTCATCTGCTTTTTCTATCACTCTGCCCTTTAATATTCCTCAGATTCTTATTTTTAGCTGAGAAAAGCCTTGTAAAACATTTTCAAGATTAAATACCCTGTGCTTAGTTGGATTTCTGTTTGTTTTGAGAAGTTTTTCTTAAACTATAAAAAAGTTATACAGAGGTTTTAATAGAAGAACTTCAGATGGCTAATTCTGGTTTTTGTGTGGGAGTCAGAGAAAAATCGGCTTCATGCCACTTGTCCACAGAACAGTTAGGGGGAAGGTTGGCAAGGTTGCTGCTTCTGCCATCATATCTTAAGCCCATCCCGAACTATGCAGTCACAGAGGTGGAGGAAGATGAGCAACTTTAGGGATAGCCTTCTGAGCAAGTCCACGTAAGCAGGCCGGTGCTTGCAAACCTACAGCCAAAGTCTGTTGCCTTCTCTTAAGTCCCAGTCAAAACATGTCAGAAGCTAAGGTATATATGTAAGGGGTAGATTGGTTTTCTGGCTCGAATTTTGAATATTTGTCTTACTGAATTACATTTCAGTTGGACTCCTTTTTCCTGATAGGTGTGCAGCGTGCTGGAAAGCCTGGAGCAAGAATACAAGCGAGAGGAAGACTGGTGTGGGGGAGCAGACAAACTGGGCCCCAACTCTGAAACAGATCACGTTACTCCCATGATAAGCAAACACCTGGAACAGAAGGAGGCATTCCTAAAGGTAATGTTTGCCATTTTTTTGTGGTCTTCTTTGTCCTGGAAAGCATGCAGTCAAATGCTCAGTCTTACAGTGCTGAAATGTACGTGGAAAGCAACAGTGCCCATTCAAAAGCTACAGGTATGTCCCAAACCGCAAAGATGTGGGAAGTGGCACGTTAACTTCTTCCAACAGTGATTAGAAGAATATTGCCAAGTGCCTAAAATTGTAGCCAGTTTTATAAATACATTTCCTGTTGAACTTCAATAGATGTCAGGTCTCCCACTGTGACTGAATAGGAATTGGGAATCACCGCGTTGAGCAACTCTCATTCTAAAGAATGCTTAAAGGCTGCTGCTTTGGAAGAGAAATGACAGTCACGTAGTGCCATTGCTGCCTGTGCATCAGAGCAGCTTTCAGATGTACTTGGACTACAGTACAGTATGGAAGGAGGAAATTGCTAGACAAGCATTTGGGAGTACTTGGGTTTGTGTAATAGTCTGCAGATAAAAGAAAGGTTTTTGTTCCAGCTAATGTCCTAGTGAAGGTTGTTGATCATACTGAATAAATGTGTAACGGATTCTTGCAAAGCAGTGTAAATAACCCTGTAACCAAAGGAATTTTCCAGCACCACCTTGAGAGACCGCTTAGAGTGTAAAACTCCTTTTTATTAAAAGCCTCTTTGTTCTCAGTGCACAGATGAGAACATTCAAAAACATAGAATCATAGAATGGTTGGATTGGAAGGGACCTCAAAGTTCATCTAGTTCCAACCCCCCTGCAATGAGCAGAGACACCTTCCACTAGACCAGGTTGCTCAAAGCCTCGTCTAGCCTGACCCGGAATGTTTCCAGGGATGGGGCATCTACCACCTCTCTGGGCAACCTGTGCCAGTGCCTCACCACCCTCACCGTGAAGAACTTCTTCCTTACATCTAATCTAAATCTACCCTGGTTCAGTTTAAAGCCATTACCCCTTGTCCTATCACTACACTCCCTGTTAAAAGAATCCCTCCCCACCTTTCCTGTAGGCCCCTTTTAGGTACTGGAAGGCTACTACAAGGTCTCCCTGGCACCTTCTCTTCTCCAGACTGAACAACCCCAACTCTCTCAGCCTGTCTTCATAGGAGAGGTGCTCCAGCCCTCTGATCATCTTGGTGGCCCTCCTCTGGACTCGCTCCAACAGGTCCATGTCATTCTTATGTTGGGGGCCCCAGAGCTGAACACAGTACTCCAGGTGGGGTCTCACGAGAGCAGAGCAGAGGGGCAGAATCACCTCTCTCCACCTGCGCTGGTCACGCTTCTTTTGATGCAGCCCAGGATACAGTTGGCTTTCTGGGCTGCAAGCGCACATTGCCGGGTCATGTTGAGCTTCTCATCAATCGACACCCCCAAGTCCTACTCCGCAGGCCTGCTCTCAATCCATGCTCTGCCCAGCCTGTATTTGTGCTTGGGATTGCCCTGACCCATGTGCAGGACCTTGCACTTGGCGTTGTGGAACTTCACGAAGTTTGCACAGGCCCACCTCTCAAGCCTATCAAGGTCCCTCTGAATGGCATCCCTTCCATCCAGCGTGTTGACTGCACCACACAGCTTGGTCTGCACAACTTGCTGAGGGTGCGCTCAATCCCACTGTCTGTGTCACTGACAAAGATGTTAAACAGCAACGGTCCCAATACTGACCCCTGAGGAACACCACTCATCACTGGTCTCCGTTTGGACATTGAGCCATTGACCACGACTCTTTGGTGTGATCATCCAGCCAATTCCTTATCTACCGAGTGGTCCATTCGTCAAATCCGTGTCTCTCCAATTAAGAGACAAGGATGTCATGCGGGACAGTGTCAGAAGCTTTGCACAAACCCAAGTAGATGATGTCAGTTGCTCTTCCCATATCCACCAAGACTGTAAACCTGTCATACAAGGCCACCAGATTTGTCAGGCACGATTTGCCCTTATTGCAGCCATGTTGGCTGTCACCAAGGACCTCCTTATTTTGCACATGCCTTAGCATAGTTTCCAGGAGGATCTGCTCCATGATCTTGCTGGGCACAGAGGTGAGACTGACTGACCTGTAGTTCCCCGGGTCTTCCTTTTTTCCCTTTTTAAAAATGGGGGTTATGTTTCCCCTTTTCCAGTCAGTGGGAATTTCCCTGGACTGCCACAGCTACTCAAATATGATGGATAGTGGTTTAGCCACTTCATCCACCAGTTCCCTCAGGACCCATGGATGCATCTCATAAGGCCCCATGGACTTCTGCACCTTCATGTTCCTTAGATGGTCTCGAACCTGACCTTCTTCTACAGTGGGCAGTTCTTCGCTCTCCCAGTCCCTGCCTTTGCCTTCTGTGACTTGAGCGGTGTGGCTAGAGCACTTACCAGTGAAGACTTAGGCAAAAGAGTCGTTGAGTACCTCAGTCTTCTCCACATCCCAGGTAACCAGGTCTCCTGTTTCTTTCCAGAGGGGGTCCACATTTTCCCTAGTCTTCTTTTTATCACTGACGTACCTATAGAAGCTTTTCTTGTTGCCTTTGGCATCCCTGGCCAGATTTAGTTCTATCAGGGCTTTGGCTTTCCTAACCTGATCCCTAGCTGCTCGGACAATTTCTCTGTATTCTTCCTAGGCTACCTGTCCTTGCTTCCACCCTCTGTAGGCTTTCTTTTTGTGTTTGAGTTTGTCC
This sequence comes from Pandion haliaetus, assembly GCA_013401275.1. Lineage (NCBI taxonomy): Eukaryota > Metazoa > Chordata > Aves > Accipitriformes > Pandionidae > Pandion > Pandion haliaetus. The sequence goes on along the minus strand of VYZV01009704.1, from coordinate 8,710 downwards.
AGGAGCTCCTAGTTTATCCATGCAGGCCTCCTGGCATTTTTGCCTGACTTCTTCTTTGTTGGGATGCATCGTTCCTGAGCTTGGAGGAGCTGATCCTTGAATATCAACCAGCTTTCTTGGGCCCCTATTCCCTCCAGGGCTTTATCCCATGGTACTCTGCCAAGCAGATCCCTGAAGAGGCCAAAGTCTGCTCTCCTGAAGTCCCGGGTAGTGAGCTTGCTGTACACCCCCTCCTTGCTGCCCTAAGGATCTTGAACTCCACTATTTCCTGGTCACTGCAGCCAAGGCTGCCCTTGAGCTTCAAATTCCCCACCAGCCCCTCCTTGTTGGTGAGAACAAGGTCCAGCATAGCACCTCTCCTCACTGGCTCCTTTTTCACTTGGAGAAGGAAGTTGTCATCAACACATTCCAGGAACCTCCTGGATTGCTTATGCCCTGCTGTGTTGTCCCTCCAACAGATATCAGGGTGGTTGAAGTCCCCCATGAGGACCAAGGCTTGTGAATGTGAGGCTACTCCTATCTGTCTATGGAGGGCCACATTTGCTTGGTCTTCCTGCTCGAGTGGCCCATAGCAGACCTCCACTATAATGTCACCTGTCCCTGCCCTCCCTTTAATCCTGACCCATAGGCTTTAGTTCGGTTCCTCATCCATCCCCAGGCACTCCAGCTGGTCACTGACAAAGAGGATGACACCTCCCCCTTGTCTCCCTTGCCTGTCCTTCCTAAAGAGCCTGTATCCTTCCATTCCAGCGCTCCAGTCGTAGTAGCCATCCCCCCATGTCTCTGTGATGCCAATAACATCATAGCCCTGCAGGCATGTGCACACCTCTAACTCTTGTTTATTCCCCATGCTACGTGCATTTGCATAGAGGCATTTAAGTTGGGTTCCTGATGAAGCTGACTTACTGGCTGGAGTGGCTGGAATACGTTTGTGCTGCTCTTCAGGTTCTCTCCTGCTGACCTGTGATCAATCCCTCTCCAGGCTCTGGGCATCTCTTGCTGGCACTGGTATCCATAACATACTAGCATAGCTCTAAGTATACTGTCAAATAGATCTTACTGCAGCTGGCATGTGAGTTACCAATCTTTCTTTTCAAACAATATGAGAAATTACTTAGTGTCTTTGTTACTAGATCAAACCATGCTACCTTTACCTAACCTTTTAAAGTAGCATTTCATGTTCTGCTTGATAAAATAAGGCAGCCAGCCCATATGTAGTATTTGGTGTACATTAAGATGAAGGCAGCAGCTGAGCTGAGTGTTGGCAATACAGTGGCGAGGACTGAAAGCTCTCAAGGCCTTGTCTAATATTTTAAGGGCATGTCTTAATATTTTAGGACTTTTGGTTTCACTTTAGCGAAGTGTTTACTTTTTGTTTAAAATACTGTTGGATGTTTTGGAATCCTCTGGTGAGTACATAAGCACGTGCACTCCGTTTACGCAATAGCTAACTTCAAGTGGCACATGGCACATGCACAAAACAAACTTCTCTGTGAGCTCTGAGTCATGCTGAAAGCTCTAGAGCTGGTAATTGCTTTTCAGGATCTTCACATAAAAAGGAATACCATTTTGTTTGGGTTTTTGGTGGGTTTTGTGTTGGGTTTTGTTTTTTTTTTTTTTTTCCCCCCTGACGGATAAGTAAGGATTAACTGCTGTTTGTTGGGAAAACTTTCAATGTTTGGGTTGGCTTACTTGTGGAAGGATTTAACAAGTAATGCTTTCTAAAATTGAAGAGGGTGGCAAGTGCACAAAAGGGGTGTGAGGAAGGTCCTTCATCTCTTTCTTCATGTATATTTGTGCGTCTTCAAAGAAAGTAATACCACTGACTCTCTAGGCTTGCACGCTGGCTCGGAGGAATGCTGATGTCTTCCTGAAATACCTGCACAGGAACAGCGTAAACATGCCAGGGATGGTGACGCACATCAAAGCACCTGAACAGCAAGTCAAAAGTAAGGGGTTTCTTGTTCTTTTTTTCTCCAAAGAATGTGATCATCATGTGATGTGTGTGTGATGGTGGGGGAGTGAAGCTTGCCCAAGTGGAAAGGGTTCTGTCAGGCTTAACAAGAAATAATTGAAGTTTCTCGCCCACTTTGAAGGAGCTGCCAGTCGTTAAATTCTCTTATACCCAAATGAAGTGGCTTTGAATTTATTTATCTCCTGGTTACACTTAATCTTTCAATTTGAGACTCAAATGTGCTGCTTTTGTTGAGAAAATAAGATCGTAAACTTCCATGTGATAATGTCTGGTCTGAGGCCAAATGGGAGCTGATCACTGTAAGCTTACTCAGTGTGTTAGCATGGTGCATTCTGTGAGTTCCTTGTGAGTGCCAGTGTGATACAAGATAATCCCTTGAATGATGCCCTTGGGCCTTTCATATAGCTGAATCAGTATTAAGGAACTTCATGAAGTATAGGATAACTGGCATCATGTTTAAGTTAGATGTGTAGATAGGTAGTAGCTGAGGTGAGGCAGGAAAGAACTATTACATGGGGCTTGGCTTTTGCTAGGATTAATTCAGTGTAGTGCAGCTTTAAGGTGTAACATGCGCTGTGGGGAATGGGGTAGAGATAGAAATCCATAGGGCTTTCAGGGGTAAAATTACAGCAATTACTAGGGTATGCATAACTGATGGATGAGGTAGGCAGAACAGAGATCAGAGAAATTCAGAAATAAATATTGCATTTTGCTAGCTTATTTGCCAGTCGTATTGTGCTCTGTGCGTTTTGAAGCTGTGACTGAACACTTGGGCCATGCTACAGACTCGAACCCGAAGAAGCCTAATTGTCTAATTAATTGCTGTTTGCAGCTACCCAAAGGGGAGTTATACAGAGGATGGAGCCAAACTCAGAGGAACACGGCAATAAGACCAGAGGAAAAAGTTGCAGCAAGGAAAATTCTGAATGGATAAAAGGAAAAAGTGTTACAGCAAGAGCGAGAAAGCACTGAGTAGAGCAGGTAGCCCAGAGAGCTAGAAGGATCTCTGCCCTTGGGAATTTTTAAAACTCAGTTGAACAAGCCCCTGAAAAACTTTGGAGTTAGTCCTGTTTTGAGGAGGAGATTGGAACAGATGACCTCCAGAGGTCACTTCCACTCTAAATTACTTGATGGCTCTATTAGAAAAGAACATGCTCACTGCTTCACTTCACTACAAGGGGAAAACAGTTTGTGTTAAACTTACCCATGTATCTGACAGTACTCAGATTGAAAATCTCCCTGTGTTGAATTTTTTCTGTTGGGAAGATAATAGGATATTGGCCATACTTTTCACTCTGAGGAAATAATTGGACTAAGGCAGTTGAAACTGAGCATTTAGAGCTAAGACAAAAGATTGTTTTTCCTCTGTCCCCAAGGCATCAGCGTTTATAGAGCTGTACAAGACAAAATCTCAACACAAATGCTGGCAGTATCAGTAACTGAAGTGGTGCTGACATTTGTCACTTAGCTCTTCTCTTAGTAGTAGACACAGAAAACAAAGCGGAAGCAAGCAGGAAGTTGTAGCTACCGCACTTAGCAAGTATAAGAAAAAAAAAGTTAGGGTTATTAGACAGACTTTTTCAAATTTCAGGTTTGAAATCTGTGTAGAAACAGTCATTCTGAGAAAGGTAAATGTGTTCAGATGAGGAAAGAGTAGAAAAGTCTCTGCTGATGTCCTTAAAAATAATTGTATATCAGAACCATAGGGCTATGCATGTTCTGTGCACATTTTAAATCCTGGATGAATGATACGTGTTTAAAAAGAAAAAAAAATCCTCAAGCAGGAAAAAAATAAGCTATGTGCTCTAATGCTTTTTCCTGTGTAAGCTGTGTAATATATGCTTCTGAGAATAAAACATGAGTCAAGGTGAAACTAGCAAGGAGTCCTTCCTTTTAGGTCTCAGTGGTATGGTGGTAGCTGACCAAATGATTTAAAAGTTCACTCTGACCTTCCTGTTCAAATATGCATGTAAGGAAAAAAATCTCTTTTCTTTTCTAAATAGAGAAAAAGAACAGTAGAGTGTTTATTTCATTTTGGTGAAATAGAGGTTACGTGTGTTCTGCTGGACTGTTACACACTTATACTCACATGTATGCTTGAAAAAGTGTGTCAGACTGTGATCAGCGTATAATATATAAATGAACACTTTAAAAACTGGAGTAATCCTTGAGTTTCTGCAGAGCTGCTGAATGTTTTTCAAAAACCTCATTCGGTGGCATACCCGATCCTTATTCCCAGGTGCAGATCATGGTATCTAGAAAAGCAGTGTCTTAATCTAGGCAAAGTTTAGCTAAGCACATGCTTCATGGGAAAGGGGAATCACAGTAGTACTGAACTCTGAGAGGTGTCCTTCTGTCCCTTCCTGCCAGTGTAAATAATTTCCTTGACCTGCAGTTAAGAGCATCCAAACACTGTATCAGACACGGTGCCAAAGCTGAATATTAGGAAGGAGTTGTGGCCTAAAACTGTGCTGTGGCAGGTGGATTCGGCAGGTGATGATAGCTGGAAGCTCAGAAACTGAGCATCTTCACCTTTGCTTCTGCTGCTAATTTTGTGTGCTTCTTTGTTACCTCTGTCTCTGCTGTACAGGCTGCGACTGAATGTGGTGCAGGAACTTGTCTAGTGGTGCTTATATTTTTGGATAGGTTGATAAGAGAGTGCAGGATGCACAGAGACAGCTGAAAGGTCTCCGAGCCTGGAGAATAAGGTGGAAGTTTAGGAAACAGTCCTAACAAATGTTGGAATCAAAGAAAATAACAACAGGGTCTGTAGTTCAGAAGGCTTGAGATAGAGCTGCTTATCCAAACCTAGTATTAAATATTAATGTTCTATAACTTCCTTTGAGTATTTTATAGAATGTTTTTTCTCTCCCTAGTCAGTCCAAGAAATTAATGGCAGTAACATTAATGGTGCCTAGCCAAATATCTCTCACTGGCTTGCCATCTGTATCACGTCCTGACAGAACAAATGCTGTTCCAGTTAGCTAAATTCACCTTGCTTGCTCTTTGTCAGAACTACCTTGCTTGCGTCGCTATCAAGAGGTCTCGTTTTATATGGTGTGTCCAGTTGCATGTATTGCATTGTATAATGGTCATTGTGTCCCATCCCCCCCGCCCCGGAAATCTGGCATATATTCTGAGCAAGCTTTTTGGAGGTGGCATAAGGCAGAAATAAAAGTGAGAAAGCAGGTGAGGCTCATAGCAGATCAGCACATGGCTTGACTAAAGGACAGGTCAGTTGAGGCATATTTGAGGGTAGCCTGCCCAGTGAGAAGAAAACCTTGGCCACAGCGACCAGATCCCAAACCAAAAACAAGTCCTGGGTGATCTCAATGCTCTGTGGCAAGTGGGAATACGGCGCTTCCAAGCAGGAGGCTGTTGGCACCGATGCAGACAGGTTTCATAATCCTCAGGGAGGCTGTGACGAGCGGCGGTAATTGGTTGCAGATCACTGATAGAGAGAGATGCTTTCTTTTCCCCTCAGGCTCCCGTTATTTGAGCTTCTCTGTCAAACTGGTTCTTGGAGTTGTTAGCTTTTGGGATGTAAGGCATGGTGGACCTGGACAGTGGGGCAGGGGACTGCAGAGGCTTTAAGAGGCCTAGTGCCTGGTAGCCTCCATTCATAATTACAGAAATAGCCATCGGTGTGTACAAGTAGAAAAGCAAGTAAAGCGTTACTGTGAAGAGTGGGCCTTTTTTGTGGTGTCTTCTGCTTCTGGTAGACTTCCCCTGGGGTTCTGTGGGCTTCCAACAGAATCACCTGGCAGAAACATTGGGTGTCCCCATGTCTGTGTGTTTTAGCTTGCCATCAGGGTTTGCAGTAGCTACAAAGTCTGGTAGGGCTGCTGCTCTGGAAGAAGCAGTGGATAAAAGCGAGCTTCACAAGAAATTGCTAAGATGTTTGTTTTGAGAAAAAAAAACCCAATAAACATTAAAGATGCAGAATTCAGATAAAATCTGCATATTGTAAGCAGAAGGTCTTTGCTATCCAGGAAGAATTTATAAGCCAGATGTGTGGAATTGCAGGTTAGCGGTGGAATTTGGATGTGAATTCTCAGTGGCAGGCAGCTTCTGATACTCAGGAATGGAATAACAGATTGTGGAGTTAATTATTCGATTATCTGGAAATTCTCTCAAGGCTCAATGAACACTCGTATTTGAACAAGTCAACTTACTCAATTATACTGCTGTTGGTTTTGATTTTTTTTTTTTTTTTTTAGGGGAATTACAAAGTTAGTTTTCGTGGGGTTTCTGTACATTTGTGGTGGTTTCAGCCCAGCTGGTAACAAACCACCACGAAGCCGCTCACTCACCCCCC
>VYZV01009701.1:9529-20726 GCA_013401275.1 Pandion haliaetus | reverse complement strand
CACTCTACTCAGCGCTTGTCAGGCCACACCTGGAATACTGTGTTCAGTTTTGGTCCCTGCTATACAAAAAAGATGTGCACAGCCTGGAGAGGGTCCAGAGAAGGGTTACAAAGATGATCAAAGGACTGGGAAGCCTGCCATGTGAGGAAAGGCTGAGAGAACTGTGTTTGTGCAGCCCTGAGAAAAGAAGGCTTAGGGGAGACCTTACCATGATGTTCCAGTATTGAAAGGGTAGGCTACAAAGAAGATGGAGACTCCTTTTTTACAAGGAGTTATGTGGAAAAGACAAGGGATAAAGGGTACAAGTTACCCCTGAGGAGATTCTGGTTGGACACAAGAGGAAAATTTTTCAGAGGGAGGACAATCAGCCACTGGAATAACCTCCCCAGGGAAGTGGTGGATTTCCCAATATTGGACATTTTAAAGATTCAGCTGGACAGGGTGCTGGGCCATCTTGTCTGGACCGTGCTTTTGCCAAGAAAGGTTAGACCAGATAGATGATCCTTGAGGTCCCTTCCAACCTGGGACTATGATTCTATGAAGATACAGGTTTCCCATAGGGGAACAACAAAATGAATAAGAAAATATGGCAGATGAGAGGTATTCAAAGGGAAATATTGGCATAGGTAAAAAGTGGATTGCTTTGAGAATTGGTTTTTGGACTGACAATACTGCTTTCTGTAGTGACCTTGAAACAAAAAGTAGGAGCATGCTAACAAAGACTGGATCAAAAGAAAGCAGGATCAGCATACAAGAGGAATTAGTTTGGAATTAGAACAGTAAAAAATCTCTGAAATGCAGTGCTATGAACTGCAAGCTCATACACTGAAGAACTAATAAGCATAGCTACTTTAAGTTAAGGTCCCCTCCAACCTGAACTGCCCTATCCTATAGAAGCTCATCAGCTACAAAAAAAATGTAAGAGGGAATAGATCTGGGTAATACTAGTTCATCAGAGAAGACCTACATGACTCTTGTATAACTTACCCAAGAATTAAGAAAAATGAGAGGCTGAACAGTTACATGCTTTGAGTAAGTATCAACATCACTCAGGTATCACTGAGGTTCCTTACCTAGAATTATGGGCATACTTCTAAAATGACTCATTCCCCTCAAAAAAGTGAAGCCGAGAACTACAAGGATGAACGGGTAATGGAAAGCCTTTCAAACAGGCGGCAAATAAAAGGTTTGCTTGCCTAACCTAGCAGATGAAAGACTGCCAGGGAACACTGGTTTTCTGAAAGATGCCAAAAGAAAAGGAGTAACTCAAGCCAAAGACAATGTTAGCATAAGAATGAAGGCATAGAAAATGGCCATTAATAGATACAGACTGGAAATTACATATAGATCCTCAGAGTCATTCATAAACAACCCTCCAGTAGGACTAATGGAGTGACAAAACCACCACTACTCTTAAAATTGAATGTGTGAACTTGATCAAATGAAGTCATAACCTAAGCTACCAATCAGACTGGCTGATAAATCAAGACTTTTTTCCTGACAAATGCACTACAGTAAAATTTTTCTTGCTCTTGATAAAACTGAAACGTTTGGACATAGGAGGAAATGTTTTGCCTAAACGAATGCAAAAAAAAAAAAAGTGAAATATTGAAAAATTTCCAACTTTTCCACTATGTTTCTGATGTGGAAGAATGTATGTGTGTTATTTTAAATTATAATGAAAACAAATACTGGCATTTTCTATAAGTAAGGAATTCTGGTTTTCTATTTGCTGCAGCCAGAGGTCCTTCTGACTTGCTCTTTTTTTTCTTCGTCCCAGGCTCACCAGTCACACCACCATACATCTTATTGGAAACGGTGTCTTAAACATGGATTTAAATTAGCATGCAGTATGGACAGCTCGGAAAGGTTCTACAAACATGCTGGGGATCCTGGTTCCTTCCTGTCCTAGCAACATGTTTCACTTCCAGTTCCCAAAAAATAAAACAGTGTGAGATTGAACACAACAGAGTAAGAGGTTTCTAGATTCTTTCTTCCACAAATTCGATCAGTGCTTGTTCACATGGGCAAAGTCCTACTGTGTGTACCAAGGAACACTTGTCTGGGGAGAAAACTTCATGCACAGCTTCATTTCTCAGGTCCACGTCAGTATCTTTCAAGAATTATCTTGGAGATTTTTAGACTAGGTTTGGTAAGATATTAATGACTGCACTCCTCTATAACCAAGGCTGTGGTTTAGCTAAGCTACTCACTGCAAGCACCCTTCCGCAGGCCACAGCTCTGGGCAGGCAGCAGCCACTGGGCAAAGTGCAGCTGGCCGCTATGGCACTCCCTGCCCCACAGGCAGTAGAAGCCAGTGGAAAGGTGCTGCTCCCAGGGACAGCGCTTCCTCCAGAGGAAACAGAAGGACACTGGGGATAATAAGCACAGCTGCAAGGTGGAACTATCCCTCCATGTATTGCAGACATCATTCTTCTGCAACACAGGACCCAGGTGACTCTTGCAATCACTCATCAAACTACCACCAGTTCTTTACAAAATTTTATTTTACCTTGAATGTCAAGCATATTACCAATCTCTGATAGTAGGAAAAGAGAAAAACAAGACATTAGAAAAAGCCACTTAAAAAGCATCGGTTAAGTTCAATACAAGACTCTGCCTTAATGTAAGAAACGGGTTTTAAATTCTCATGGGAACTGTGCCTTTGCTCTTTATGTAAAAGCAAGCAATACACCTCATTAGCAAAGCATACAATGAAAATTACACATAACTTGCTTAAAATGAAAAAGGAAACAGCATAGCAAACATTGCAGCTAGTAAGCCAGCAGTTAGACCTTTCTCCTTGTAAACCTGCTTCTTCAATTAGGCAACTGCAGTCCTTGGGGAGAAACAGCAAAGGGTATATAACTTAATTACGCAGAACTGTTACAGTGGGGTTGTGCAAACATTTTTTAATTTTTATTTTTGTCAAATCATAGTTACAAGCCAGCTATACCAGTTTTTTGTTCTTTTTTATTTTTTTTATGTTATTTTCATGTAAGTGGAATCACCCACATGGAACCTTTTGACCTTTTGTAGTTGACAGCACCATCTTCAATAAATCCTTGGCCATTCTTGAACCAGTAGTTCTACCCCTGCCTTTCACCTTGGTTTTAAGCAAAAAGTTACATGGCAAAATAGGTGATATTACTTCCATAATAAGTCCAGATATTTATCTTAATTTATAAAAATCTCATATATTCTTTCGCTCACAGAACACTTGGAGCTATGACAGATGAAATGTACACAAGCCGATGAGATTCACACACATATGAAGTCAAAGCCAGCCACTGTTTCAAAATCAAATACTGCATATGTTGGCTGCATGTGAAAAACTTCACATTAATTTACACCTGACCAATGCCATTTAAGGTCTAATCCTGCTCCCAGTGGTGTCTCCAGCAATTTTGCAAAGGACTTCACTGGTAACGGAAGTATGATAGGACACTTAAATAGTAAATACCAAATATTATAGTTAATTTTGTTCCTCCTAAAACTGATGATCTCTTTAAAAACACTTCAGATTCAATTGATGCAAGTAATAGAAAAAATTGGAGTTTTTTTTCTAAAGGAACGTATAACCTTTGGGATCATTATTTATAATGTTTATAATGTCAGCTGTACTTCTGTTCCTGCTTATGGGATTATTGCTGGTCACCTTCCTGAGACTTGAAAGACCATAAAAGACAAGCACCACACCTATTCCTCTAAATTAATAATTTGGTCCCTTTCTAAATGGATCTCTCCCCACAATTACACTAAAACATAGTGATGGGTCACAAATTCCAGGGGGTCCAACCGGTCCCGGCATTCCCGGACTGCCACGATCTCCATCTTTACCGGGCTGCCCACGCTCTCCAGGACGTCCTTCCTTAGTCATGCCTGGTGGACCTTCAGGACCTTAATGACACACATGCAATGAACAAATATATTACAGAGTATTTTTATTAAAATGAAAACAAGAGCAAGTATGGACCCACAAACCCCCTGCTCTTTGATGAAGTATGCAGATAAAGAAAACTTCATTTTCTGAAAAAGACACTTCTTGACACAAACTGCTTATATGTTTATATAAACAATATAATATCTTATTAAGATTTTTTTTTAAAAGTATGTGGAAAACACTTTAAATAAAAATAGCTTTTAAAAGGAAATATAAAAATCTACTTTAGTACACTGTTATACTTCATCACATTATCTGGAAACACCATGGCATGAATCAGAGTCCTCCTATTTCTATTTGTTTATCTGGCTTTGGATCAGGCCCTAATATCTCTTCCAAATGCTCAACTTTGCATTTTGCATGAAGATACTGCTGTTAGGAAGACCATTTTCCTTCACTAAGCAATGCTTACATGTCACATGATTGTATCAGGGCTCACTTTTCAGATAATAGCTGACTTCAAGATCCATCTATCAAGAAACAGCAGTCTTACGTAGCAATCTCTATAAGATCTCTCTTATATCAAATAATGTATTATATGACAATTTAAAAGGCATGCAAGAGACAGGCATTAGCCATACAACATACATAGTAATTAAGATGTGCAAAAACTATCTACGTTTTTCCAAATTGTATCAACATTTTTTCTAAACCACATTTTTTTTTTTATTATTAGTATGCACTGAATCTGCACAGATGAACCATCCCTCACCTGGAGGTCCTGGTGGGCCTTGGATCCCAGGAACCCCAATTCCTTGATTGCCTTTTGCACCATTTTTCCCTGGCAGTCCTGTGAATTAGCAAACACATGTATATCTTTGCTCACTAAGAATATTTTTATCCAATGAATTAGGAAGTTAGCATTTGATAATACTTATTGAATAAGAAATATAACAGTTGAAAAGCAAATAATGGGATGTAAAATAAGCATTTCCTTGTAACCTGCACAGTGTAACTGGGTTCTAAATTACCCTAATTTCTGCTGAATTAAGAGCTGATGTAGCACCTGTTAAGCAGACAGCCACTATGAATTGAGGGAATAGATGATGGGCAATTAAGAAATTTGCTGTCATTGCCTTTCCATTGGCAAAGTTTTTAAGAAGTTGTATGAAGGAAGTGTAAGGTATTCACCACAGTCCCAGTGGAATACAGAATATATAGACAATCTTCCACAACATATGGCAGAATTAAATCTCTACCAAAGAAATACTGAGAGGGCCAAAATATGTGCTCTCTTACACTAGTACAACCCAATAAATTCAGTTTCTTCATAGAAACAGATACCTATTTTTCCAACCCTATGGAATAGCCAGAACTGTTAGTGTCAGCTCCAGAGGAAAACTGCACATTCTCCTACTGGAGATGAAATTATAAAAGCACTACAGAGAAATCTTCATTACATCCAAAATTAACTTGATGTGCTAGGTCACAGTTGAGTCACAAAGAAAGTAAATATTTACCAACTATTTGCTTGCTAACCCTTGGCACATTACTGTATTTCATAGAACTTTCCTGATTATTTTGATGCTATAGGAAACAGAGGCACTGCTGGGACCAGTTACCAAATTATGGACTTCACCTAGTCTCTCGGTCTAGTTCCAGACTATATATGCATACTTAACTTAAAGTCTGCAAATGCATCACAGAAATCAGTTGGAATGCTCGGATGGATGAGTTACCTGAAAGCATAAACCTTAGCTTGCTGAAAAAGAAACCAGAATGTTTAAGAAAAGCATAAAGAAAGGGGTAAAAATCCTTATGAGATAAAAAGAACAAAAGGAGGAAAACCCCAGGAAATCAGAGGGAGTATAAAGGTTGTCGCATGCCAAAAATCAGCCTACAGGGTAGCAGATAGTAAATAGCCAGTGAATAAATACTGTCTTTAAAACAGCAGAAACAAAGAAGTTTGGAAGAAAAGAAACCAGAAAACATGGGAATACATTGAAATTCATGTCTAGGCATATTCGATCTAAAAAAAAATACTCTAAACGCAGTTAAAAACATATATATAAGTCTACAACTCCCTAAAAAGATCAAAACAAAGCTAGTGTTCAGTTCTACTATAGTCAAACTATCTTATTGCATTCTTGTACTTTCTCGGTGTGTTCTTCCTAAGTGGTGAAATGTTCACATTGCACCATGTCCTCAATTATACTTTGTGATACAAACCCAGCTATTCCCTTGCCCCACCCTGCACTAATCCCATTCAAAACTGGAAACAAAAAACAAAGTCATAAAGGCCATTAGCACTGTGACACATGCACGCAGTACCTCTTGTCCCACGAGCCCCAGGGCGACCTGGAATGCCTGTCAGCCCTGGAATGCCATCGTTTCCTGGTAAACCAGGAAACCCTCTTGGGCCTTCAGGGCCTCTTGGACCTGGTGGACCTGGAAGTCCTGGGGAAGCACTTTGGGACTGACAGTGGTTACAGATTTGTAGCCTTCCACTCTGGAGGATGGCAGGCAACTGGGCTGGGAGAAGTCAAACAAAAAATTGCTTAGAGAGTTGTAACAATAAAATATTAAAATATTGCCCCCTAGCCACTAATACAAAACTCGTTTCCTCTCTTTAGAGAATATGATACATTTAGGAAACAGGATGGTAAAGTATGGAACCTGTGGTGTGGAAATATATTTCCACACCTGTGGGAAAACAAGTGATAAATCAGCAATATAGATCTTGCCTTCAAGAAAGCATCTTTATAATTATCAGGACACTAGCACTTTAATCAAAGGAAGAACAGTAAAGAGGCTTTCAAACTTACTTCTCAGTACATCTGAACACACCTGTCGAATAAATTCTTCTGAAGATTCTCGTGCCTGTATTGAACAGAGAATGGTTAAAAAAACAGAAAGTATGCATTTGTTTGGGGTTTTTAAGGTACCCAAAATAACAAGTTTGAGGTCCTATACATACAGGTTTTCCATCTGATCCAGGTGGTCCTGGTGGTCCTCTATCTCCTGGCTGACCTCTGAGTCCAGGAGGTCCAACCAAACCCTGGATACCAGATTCTCCTTTTTGTCCATTGGTGCCTCGAATGCCTGGATCTCCTTTCTCACCTTTCTGGAATGAAAGCCAACGAAAAGCCAACTGCATCTTCACAGACCATTTGGAAGCTAGGTAGCACCAAGCAAACATATTCTGAGAAAATCTTTTGATGATCTTCATAAAATTAATATATAAGTTGTCACTGAAAATTAACTTGAAACTGATGAGATCTATTTTACTAAAATATACTGAAGTTTTCGGATTCTTTAGTAACTTTTTCAGATACAATTATTTACGAAATATAACTAGAAATAAATTACCTTTTTTTTTTTACTTTAAGGACCCATTTTACTTACTAATTAGTATAAAACAAAATAGTTTTCCTTATTCACATATGGAAGGAAAGGCTTTATTCACTTTTTTGTAAGAATTAGATAATTTGTTACAGTACATTAAAATCCTTAGAGGGCTGGAAAAATTAGAAGTTAAATTCTGGCATTACTGAAGTACTTGGCAAACTTACTATAAAAATCAAGATTTTTACGCTATGTCTGTAGTGCATAAGACAAAGGAAAAAAAATAGTTTGATTTCAGTTAGGACTATTTTGTTGGGTTTCTTTCATGGTTGATAACAAACTGTAGTCTATTTGCTTCACTGGAAAAGGTTAAAGTAATACTGGAAAGTATTTTGATTTATCTTCATCAAAGCAATGGTTCTTCTATGTATGGAACTACCTACTGCAATAGTTCACGTGGAACTCTTTCCCTATGCTGGAGCCAACAAAACATCAGTACAATTTAATTTGGTACGTGCCCAAGATTACAGTTAGTATACTATGTTTGCTCCCTGATGAATTTTTTCCTTCCATTTTTTGCACAGCTTCTGCATAATGTTATCATATGCTTCAAAATTTTCCTTTGCCATTTCCAACTATTTTAGATGGAATTATGGAAACAAGGCAGCAGGATTACTATATATGACAAAACATGTTGGAGCAAATAATGCAAGCTTAAGAAGCACTCAGGCATGCAGTCTTCATAGACTTACACTGAATTTTAAATTATAGTATTCATATTACGTTGTATCATTCTATATAGTACTTATGAAAATGCTTTACATGAGAAAAATTCAAAGCTTTCTGGCTTGGTCTGAATTAGCAACAATGCCCAGAGTTCTCCACATGAATTATTACAGGGTATCAAGCTTCAAATTCAGTACTGGATTACTCAGTTTTATGCAGAGAGCTAGCCACTAAAATAAGGCACATAGTTTTTCCTCTTAAAAAACAGAGAAATGAGACAAAATGTGACCAATGTCAGACAAGTGCCTAGGAGTACTGCTGGAAAGCTGGTCCACCAGTAAGATGCCATGCATGAACTCAAGAGCAGTCCATACCCTCTGCCCACTACAAAAGTTATACACGAATTCAGAACTGACTTCTTCCAAGGTTGTAATTGTATTTTATCTTCTTGATACTGTCAGCTTGAATGCTGTAGACATAGAGAATTGATACTCTTAGTTACACCATGTAGATTTGTACTTGTTCATTTCTATTATATATTTACAAATGTTCTTTTCATTTAACAGGGTCAGCAAGGCTTAGAGATAAACATGTGGAGCATATGTAGCTGCCTGTGGCTATACCAGAAGTTATATACGCTGGGATCTGAAAATCATGCTGTTCTTGTAGCTAGAAGTTATTTGTTTCAATTTTAATTACTTTTACAGCTATGGACTATGTTTACATAAAAGACATCTGACTTGCAAGTTGATTTATTTGGACAAAATGTTAAAGGGTCTAGAAAGCATTAAGAATCAGTGAAATAGTGGGAAAATGGCATCTATTGTAGAAAAACATTACAGGCAAGAAGCCAGTATAAAAACACCAGGACAAAAACATTGGAAGCATCAGCACAACTGCCTGCAGAACTTGCCAAAAACCAAATGAAACTGCTAAGGGAACATTTTCTGCCATATATCTTGGTCTTGTAATGCTTAGCCACATCCCATCTGCGGCCTTGTTTGTTGACCCTCGCTATTGGCAAAGAAAATACAAAAAAGGAAAACAGCTCAGTAAATGCTGAGATTTACAATCTGAAGAAACTTTTTATTGAGGAGTCAGAATCTAACAAAAGAGAACTTGTTTTATAAAAATAGAAAATAAAGTAATTTTATAGGTCTGATAAGTAAACACAATGACATCATTATATCTTAGTGTAGAGTAAGAATATTATTAAAAGGATTTTTCAGAATAAATATATTATTACCATGGTTTACAATATTTAAAGAGTCTAGTTCAATACTATACAAGGAATCTTTTACCATTTTTGGCAATGATTTAGCAAAACACCTACAACCCAAACTGTAATTTTAAGTATTTCATAGAACCACAGCAGGATATAGGGTAATTTATATGTTTAAATGCATAAAATTATTTAATTATCAGAATTGAGCTTCCAATGAATATGTCCAGTTACTGATATGCAGCGATACTTTAATGAAAAAGCGTTTAACAAAAAAATCTCGAACTAAAGTTGAAGGAGAATTTTATTAATGGGACAGTGTGTACCTTGATTTCACTAAATATTGGAATAGATATAAAATAACTAATAAAGTTAATCTTTAAATCTTTCTTTAAACAGCATACAACACAAAGATTGTGTCTGGCCACAAATATATCTACATTAGCTAAACACAAGGAAAAAAAACAAAAGGTGGGACTTCTAAAACCATCTTGAAGAGCAATTCATGACAGACCAAGAGCAGTCCAAGCAGGCTTCCCCTATGCCCCTCAAGCTTCAGGCTGAGTTGAATTATTCCTGTATAAACTTAGTAGTAGAGAGAAAGAATTCTGCTCTGCATTTTCTGAGTCATTCTCAAAGACAGAATCCTCTCAAAAAAAATCTTTGTAAAGGCTTCGCTATATTCCTTTTCATTAGCTTTGAAATAAAGGCACACAAAGAAATCTCACTGGTGAAGGTTGAAACGCACAAGGCAAATAGTTCAGCTGTGGAAGTCCTTTCCATGGACTTTTATGGAAGCTGCAAGTACAGTATATCAGCATAGTTCAAAAGGAATTAGGCAAATTCAAGACTGACATTAAATGCAATGGTCTTGATCTCTAGCTTAAATGCCCCTCATCTGTTGACTAACAAAAGACTAAAGACATACAAGAAGCTATTATTGGCTGCTACTGAACAATATGGATCATTTTGATGAAGTATTCTGCATTCTTTCATTTTTCAATGAACTTAGAATCTCTAGTTGTTTTTTTAATTATTTGCTTTCTTGAACCAGCTCCTTCTCAGTTTTTTGGTTTATTTGATTGTTTTTTTAATTCTCTTAAAGTATCTACTTGACTTTAATTATATTTTTTAATCTTTCATTTAATGAAATATATATTTCACTATGTCTCTTTTTAACTAATACTTCTTTCTCTTCTCCAATATTTCTCAATTCACTTATCTTCTGTTACTTACACAGAAGTCAGTATGGAAGTAAGACATTTTACAGATCACATCATCTGCAGAAACAAATGGAATAATTTTGTAATACAGTATTTGTCATTATGAAATACTTACCTCTCCTCGTTCTCCACTCAATCCTTCTATTCCCTTTAGGAATTAATATGAAACAAAAAGTTAAAAACGCAAATTGAGCCAAATTACTTGGAATAAAAAAAATAGTATTTTTGTCCTTTGTTTTCAATAATTAATCACAAATGTCAATTTTTAAAGATTCTGTGATTGCTATTTGTACAAAAAGCCAAACTGCATATAAGGATGAAAAAAGTGTATCATGGTGAATTAACACTTTAGTAATACCTTTAATATCATATACCAAAAGGATAAGTTGGGAATATATCATACATATTATAAACAAATAGATATAATATAGACATATAGACAAAACGTTATTCACTCTACAAAAGAAATAAAATTTTGTGTTCGAGCAAAAGGAAACTACTGATTCTAGCCATTTAATACTGTCTTAGTAGATAGAAATCAAGTTCAGAGCCTTTGAAATACAAAGTGAGTTTGTAAGCCAGATTTTTCATGTTGGCAAATGGTTTTGGTGTCATTTCTGCCAAACTGTCCAATGGTGTAGTGGCAAGATGGCAGTTCAGCACAGACTTTTTCAATTTTCTGATGTATTCTTATGGACAAGGGAATTTGTATTTTATCTTTGAGAAGTCCTGGAGGCTTAAGAAACCTTGGAAGGACCTAGTGCTGTCTACTAGAAGTATTTGAATGACTGATTTTTC
>VYZV01009700.1:33139-48781 GCA_013401275.1 Pandion haliaetus | reverse complement strand
GGGGAAAGCCGGGGCTGAGCCGAGCCCAGGGTGCCAAACCTGGGCAGGGGGGCTCGGTGCTGGCCGGTTGCTTTGGTCGGGAGCCGGGCCTGAGCGCGGCCGGGGGGAAGCGTGCGTGGTGCTGCGGGCGACGGCTCTCCTCCTCCCCTTTCTCTTGAGCCAGAGGAGCGGTCGGTTTAGGGTTATGGGGGGGGGCGAGGGGCAGCCCTGAGTGGGGTCCGCAGGGACCCCCCCCCGGCCGCTGCGCTGCTCCCCCGTGGGCAGCGTCCCCCGGCTCCCCTGGGAGGGTCCGGCAAAGCGGGGAAGAGAAAAGAGCGGGGGGGGTGTCAGCGGGGACCCGAGGTCCTTACGGCAGCACCCACAGCGCAGGGTGGGCGAGAGGGGTCGGGCAGCGTCGTGGGTGCTGTCGGGATCGGGCGTTTGGCTGCGTACGAGCTGGACGGATCCCGCACGGATCCTGCGCCCCGTCGCTCCCCTTTCTCCGCAGCCTCCGTGGCTTCGCTCTCCCGCTCCCAGCGGGGTGGGGATACCACTGGGGACTGTCCCCGCGGACCGGGGGACCCCCGAGCTGCGGCATGGCCTGGGCGTTTCTTCTCCATCACCGCACGGGATGGATTTTCCCGGATTTCTCCATCACCCCTGCACGGAGCTTCACCGGCGGGGAGGGATTTTCCCGGTTCTCCTCTGCCGAGGTTTGCCTGGCGCGGAGAGGGCTGGGCGGCACGGCACAGCCTGGCCGAGCAGAGGTTGGAGAGGTTGCGCATTGCTGGGAAGTTGGTGTTGATGCCGGCTAAGCAAAAAGTGCATCTGCCGGGGTTGCGATGGTTTTGGCTTGAAAATTTATACAGAAATAGTAATAATAATAAAATTAATGAAGATCGCAGTGCGAAACAGCACAGCTGCGACCTACAGAAATGACTCCGCCAGCCCACTTTGCCCCTTCTCTGGCCAGCAAAAGGCTCGTTTGGAGACAGCTATGTGGTTTCATCCCTTCAGATAGGAAATAATTTCAATTTTTCCAAGCCTCTTGTGGAACAAACCTGTCCCGGCTGTCAGCAGCCAGGCCCCTGGCTCCAAGCTCCCCTCGCGTGCCAAGGGGGTCTGATTTTGGGGAGACCCTGTTGCTCGGTGGGGCTTCGGCAGTGGCCGTGTGGCCACTGCACAGTGCTGCGAGGGGGAGCAGAGCGCAAAATATAGTTGCTTTTGGCTCTTTTGGTGGCAGAGCAGGTATTTTTTGTGGTAAGAAGCAGGTTTCTGTCGGCGGGATGCGTGCAAGGAGGTGCTGCCGGCTGTGCCGCGGTTAGGAGCAAAGCACCCTGGTGAGCTGGGTGCTGCACGGGGGTCCCGCTTCCCGGGGCCCCGGCCAAAGCCCTGGTCCCAGTGTCACCTCCACAGAGCTGGGAGGGAAACGGGGTGGGCTTGGCCGTGCCGTGCTGGGGGAAGAGCTTCGGCTCCCCGGCAGGCGCGGGAAGGGACCGGCAGCCGGTGCGGCCGGCAGCGGCACGGGGCAGAGGGCTGTGCCGAGCGGGGTGCTGGCTGCTGTAGCCCGGGGCCGGCAGGGCACAGCCTCTCCGTAGGGACTGATGTCCGTTTATTTACTGCTTGTTTGGTGCCTCATTGCTGCCTTCATCACTCAGTGAGAAAATTCACACCCTGTAGGCCATGGCTGTCTCTTCTCCTCTTCTCTTCTTCCTGCGTCCTTTTTTTCCCCATCTCTCTCCTTCATCTCTGTCTTTTTTAATCCCTTTCTGTGCTTTTCACAGCATTTCCTTCCCTGCAGCAAACTCCCAGTTGTACCTTCCCGGCTCCCCCCCACCACCCGTCCCTCCCCAGCCACCCCGTACCCGGGGACGGCAGTGCCAGGGTCCTCCTCCCGTTAGTGGGGTGCAGGTCCCCTCGGGTCAGGGGTTCAGGCTCTTTGCACGCTCAGGCATCACCCCCCACCCCGGTCCCTCGCCGTTCATGGCTGGGAGGTTTCCTCGGTCGTTGCAGGAGCTGGGTGACCGCAGGGTTTTACAAGACCCCTTAGATCTGGAGGGTATTGCATGGCTCCATGCACCGTGCTGGTCTGATCTGGATGTGGCCTGGAGACTGGATAGTCACTACCAGCCACTCCTGTCCCACCAGGCTCCTCTGTGTCCATCAGCTCAGGCAGGGACAAATCCAACATTTGCAACAATCAGAGCATTTTGGGTATTTTGGGGTGATTTTCCCCGCAGCATTATCCAGGAGCAGCTCCCGGGACATAGGGCAGTTCATGGTCTAATTGCTCCAGCTCATGTTTTATTGGTGGGTTCCCAACCAGCAGCATCTTGTGGGTCTTTCTCGGTTGACATTTGTGTTGTGCTGGTGGTTGGGACGGTGGAATGGATCCTTTCCATCCCCTCGTTGGATTATATCTCAGTTTCAAGATTAGGAAGCCTTGCCCCGCCAGCTGCTCCCAACTTTGCTCTCTGCTGGGACCCCTGGATGCGATGGGAGCCCACCACAGGAGGGGAGAGCAAAGCCGAGGGCACGAAGGAAGAGGCCACTAAGGAAGGTTTTTTTTTGTGCCTGTGAATGTTCGGGGTGGGGGAAGAATGATTCATCTCTGCTCCTCTGCGAGAAGAGAGTGGTGCAAACAGCGTGATGAGATAGGAAGAGACACGATGTCATCACAGCTGGAGAGCTGCAGCCAAGCGTCCCCATAAGTGGGTCCGCTGATCAGGCTGCGCCCCTGAGAAATCCTGCCGGAGCAAAAAAAGCCTCTTTTAGGCTCTTACGTTACTTTCCCGGCATCTGATCCTGGTTTTCGGCAGTCTTAGAGGCAGGAGGCTATCGCTGCCCCTTTGCAGGGAAGCCAGAATGGCTCACCTCCATGTTGGGGAGTAGAGATCTTCTTGCTTTCTTGCCTCTGGCCCCTGCCCCAGGGAGGGGGGATCACCCAGGATAAATGAGGGATTGCCCAGGGGAGAGGGGGGGGCTCACCCAGGCTAGGGCAGGGAGAAGCAGGACAGACCCTCCGTGCCGGGGGGGAGGCCCAGAGCCGTGTGTGCCACCGCCGGCACTCCCCGGCCCGGAGCAGCACCTGAAGAAGCCGGTGCCCGCCGGCAGCCGCCGTGGATGAGCCTGTCCTCCCCTCGCTGGTCGCAGAGCCGTCCACCAGCATCCCACCGTGCTCCCGGTCGCCTTGCCGTCGCTCCGGAGCCAGTCCCGCACCTCGTCCCCGTGCCTGCTCAGCCAGAGCTGCTGCGCTGAAAGGACTCGGGGGGAGTTTTGGAGCTACCCATGCTCAGGCGAGGATGAGGAGGGTGCTTCCACCTGCCCCGGCTCTCTCCAGCCCCAGGGAATTCGCCTCGTCCCTCCAGGGAGCCATGTGCCTGCTCTGCCTCACCGGGAGCTGCTCAGGCTCCGGCCCAATGCCATTTCTGCTTTTTTCTAATTAATCCATGGACACGGTTAGTGTTAAACGAGTTTAGTTAGCCCATAAGATATTTTCATTAACATGTCAAGCAGCAGCCTGGAGATGCGGATGTGCCGGCTGCTGCATCCCAGGTGAGCTCTCACGTCCCCGGCACGGAGAGCTGCGGAGGGGCTGCCCAAGCCCACCCTGGCACAACCCATCCAGAATCCGGCCCCGTGCTCCGAGCAGAGAGTAGCCCGTATCCATGCATCGGGCTTTCTCCAGGCAACACATCCCAAGGCATTAGGGGAAAAGTGCCCCTTCTTAGTGTCATTAAGGGATAGAAAATGCCAGGCAGAGAGGCGGCTGCAAGGCAGAAGGACCCCGGGGGGACGGCGGAGGGAGGATAATTCCCACAAATCCCCCGGCAGGAGGAGAGGCGGGATGGGCTGGCCGAGGGGATTTGCCTGGGCCAGGAGGCTTTGCTTTCTGGGTCAGGAGTTCAATGCCAGGCTCAGGTTCAAGGCACCTGGGGCATTTGCCAGCTCTTCCTGCCCTCATTAGAGCAAGGACAGAGAAGTGGCACTCATGTCGAACACGGGCCCCTTTTGAGGGCCAGGATGGATGTATCCGATGTTCTCCACGCAGCACCCAGTTCCGAGCCTTGTCCCTCTGCCGAGAGATAGCTCATCCCTTCCCAAAGGCAGGAGCTCTGGGGGACAGGGGTGTCCTCAGGAGCTCTGCTGGTGGCTCTTGCACCCACGCACCTCCTGGAAGATACTGGTGAGCTTTTGGGCTCCTCGGCTCCTGTGCAGCATCTGAAGACCCTTTGTAGAGGGATGGTGGGGCACAGAGCGGAGAGAGGTCTTGCATCTGGCCTAGCATCGCGCTCCTTGCCTGCCTGGCTGCCGGGAAGTCCATGGGACCCTCCCCCAGATCCCCTGGCGTTCCCGTTGCTGCGATGGGCTCCATCACAGCCAGTCTGGCAGACCTTCCTTGGGACAAACTCCTGGGCCATCCTTGGCAGAGGCTGGGCTCCTACAGCTCCGTCCCTACGGGGGGCCCGATACCCCCCCCCAGCATCCTGCGCAGCATGGAGGGGGGTACTCGCAGCACAGAGCTTTCAGGACTGCGATCCCTGCAACGTAGAGCAAAACATATGTGAGAAAGCAGCTGAGCCAGAGAAGGGGTGGGAAGGTCTATTTATAGCCTGGCAATTAAGTTGATGCTGTTAAAAATTAATCACACCTCAAGTCATTAACAACTATCAGTCCCTGCAGTGAGAGAACAATGAAACAATGGTTGGTGCCAGCATAAGTTGTCCTCTCACAGGGAGAACGGCAGGAAAGCTGTGGTCTGGAGGAGGTGAGAGTCATCCAGAGCTTGGCAATGGGAGCTGTGGGCTGGGGCTTCCCCAAGGCACAAGAGGCAGGTAGGACCGTAACGCTGGTCTGCTTGCTGGAAGCAGCGCACTCCTCGTCTCTGGAGCCTCTGTGGTCCTCAGGGTACGGGCTGACGTTTCAAAGATTTGTTGGAAATCCCTTTTCTAGACCATGGAGAAAATAGAGGTGTCATAGCCACGTATGTTCTTTTCTGAGAAGGCATCCATCCGTCCATCCCTCCGTCCCTCCATCCATCCACCCACCCATCCCTCCACCCATCCCTCCATCCATCCACCCACCCATCNACCCACCCATCCCTCCCTCCATCCCTCCATCCCTCCACCCATCCACCCATCCACCCATCATGCTCTGCCGTGCGTAGGAAAAGCCTCTAACACCTTCTGTGGTTCGTGTTGCTTCCACCCAGCTGCTTCCGTAGCATCGCTGTTTCGTGCCGCGGGTGCTTACACGTTCTCCCGTGGGTAATTGCCCAACGGGGAATGTTTTCTCCCCTCGGCTTGGGGAAGCTGGCATTGTGCTGTGGGTCGTGGTGCCCCATCCTAATGCAGCCTGGTTTGAGGGGTGCTGCTCCCCCCCCACCAGTGCTGTTCCCAGTTGGGTGCTCCTGTCTGTCCCCCTGAGCCACTTCTGGTGGAGTTTTTTTCTGGACGGGTTGAACTAACCAACCCAGCAGAAGGGTGCCCCGTTTGCCTGGAGCAATTCTCTGCCAGACTGGGTCTGACCCACCTCCTCAAGGGACCTGGGGTGCTCCGGGACTGGCCCGGGGGACGCGGGGACAGCGGGATGGGGAGGCAGGTAGCTGGGGAAAGCATCACGTCCAACGGTGGCAGCCTGCAGCCGGCTCCTTGGGTACCGAGTCTGTTCTGAAGCGAGTGGGTGGCAATGGGGGGATGTCAGCCTGAGTGATCCCACATTTAATGACTCCCAGGTCGGGTCCAGACGCTGAAGGTGTCCGTCTCCCGCTGGCCTGGAAGGGAGGGGGATCCTGGGTCCCGTGGCAGGAGGTGGTCACTGGAGATACCTGGGCATCTCCAGTAGCTTCTGAGTCCCCTTCCCACATGCCAACCCGTGTCAGAACATGCTTGTGGAGTAAACCTGCTCACGTGGACAAGCTAATCCCATCCCCTCCCCGCGGCGGGGGCACGTGGTGGGGTTTACACTCCAGCCGTGGGGCCCTGGGCTGGTGGCAATAAATCTGTGGTATAACCAGGTACTATGTAGTGGCAGGACCAGGCTGGCACAGCCCGGCCGCTGCCTCCGCCTGCCCGGCCCCAGCCCCTCGGGTTCCTCCAAAATTCACCTTTTTGGCATTTTAGTTCCCAAAGCACGTCAAGGATGAGCGCCGGCTTCTTGGTGGGGGTTGGAAAACGTTTCTAAAGAGAGGAAAGGGGCAGCTCTCCTCAGGGGGCAACAAGGGCACCCTCTGGTAATTGGGGTCTTCTACAGGACTGCTGCTCCTGTGATGAATTAGATAACCCCAAATATGTGGCTACCTCCCCAAGCTCAGCTGGCACTAGGCAAAATGGCTAGTATCAATGAATGTGAGAAAATTAACTGAGATTTTTATCATTAAGCATTTTCAATCGAAAATGCCTGTGCAGTGAAAAACAGTTTCAGAATTTGTGATTGAAAATTTCAGTTCTAAATGTTGCGAGACGGCTGGGTGTTTCCAGAGCGATCTCCAAGGCTTTCTCAGCATGCTCCCTGAGGGAAATTGTTTCCTAAAAGATGACAGTTTCCAGTGGAAATCGGTTTTGGTGACAGTTTTGGATCCAGCTCCAATGCTGGGGCAGGAACCCCAAACACGATGGCCTGAACCCCAGCCACTGCCCGGGGTCCCACCGCCCACCCGCACCCTCTGGCCGGGTGCTCCCACTCCCCCCTCAGCTATATTTTGTTTTCCACTGGGAGAAAACCATACTGGTTTGCATACATGGGTGACACCGCCCCGCATGTTTGCACCGCAGCCGATCCTGGGCAAATCCCGCTGGATACCGGACCCCCGGGGCCGGGGCTGTGTGGAGAATGTCCCTGTTGGGGAGGGATGGCCGGTGCCGGGTGGTGTCTTCCATCCATCCCAGGCTGCACTTCCCAAAACCCCAATAAATGGGGGAAATCCTCTGCCAGCCTTCGCCGGCACCTCTGAGGAAACCGGGGGTTGTCTCTACCCGATTTCGGTGTGTTGGAGGATGCTCTCTCCGGGACGCCTTGCTTTGGGCTCACCAGGCTGGATGGTGGAGGACACTTCTCCCCCACCAGACCTGCCTGCAGAGCCCAGCCCTGTCTCTCCCTGCTCCGTGTGGGAGCACCCTTCCGTGAAGCAGAAAATATACTGAATTTCGGAGCAAAAGCAGGCCGAGGGCATGCTTCTGGCTGGAGTTTTGGATGGGCAGTGTGGCAATGGGCTGCTCTGGGGACGGGCTCCTGACCGAGGGCACAGCCGGGTCCCAGCGGGTCGGGAATGGTTCCCACCTCGGCTGTCCCCAGCACGCTGCCCGGCCGCGGGCTGGAGCTCAGTGTGGCTGGAAGCATGGCTCCAACCGTGTCTGTCCTGGGCTGTGGCAGAGGATTTGGGGTGGGTGGCCCAGCCGGGGTGACCCCAGGTGCTGCCGGAGCGCAGAAGTGTTGGAGGAGAAGCCGAGGGATGAGTCCATCCCTGCTCAGCCCTGGCTCCCTGTTCCCATCGCGGCCGGGGAGAGGCAGACGGGTCACGCAGCCGCCGCGCTGTTACGAAACCTCTGGCCGAGGCAGCTTTGGGCAGCGAGCCCGCTGGCTTATGCAACGCCGGGAGCCCGAGCCTGTGCCGAGCCTCTGCCGGCCCCGGCCTTGATGGCTCCGCGAGCCCATGGTCCCACTCGGGATGGAGGGAGGAGGAGGAGGAGGAGGAAGGGTGGCCGGGATGCCGTGGGGAGACAGCGGTGCAGCAGGCTGGGACCCACCTTCTCCCCGTGCCGCGGCGGGCATCAGCTGATGGCGGTGGGGAGCTAATCCCGGTGAAGAAAATGGCCTCGTCCGGCAGCTAATGAATAGTCCCGGATGGCCGGCGTGCCGGAGGTACGCACGGCGTGGGACGCGTGACGGCGCTGGAGTCAGCCAAGGGGAAAGGCTACCGAATACTAAACACCATTAAAACCCAATCACAGCCCTGCCCGTGCGGGTGTTGGGGTCCGAGCGATGCCCATGGGTGTCCCGGGGGAATGCACCGTCCCGGCCAGCCGCCGAGCACGGGGAGGCCGAAGGGCTCAGGCGTTCTGGGGGGCAGTGGGGGATGCTGGCGTGCGAGAGCCTGTGCGCCGGCGCGAGCAGGGTTTAATGAGCAGGTACGACGCGCCCACTGCCTGGGACCGGGGTGGGCAGGGGGATGGGGGCTTCGGGTTCCCACCGGCAAACCCTGATTGCTCAGGAGTGACGTCCCACCGCTGCTCAGCCGCGAGACGGCAAAACGCATCGGTTAGGTGCCAGATGATATAAAAAAAACTAAGACGTAGAGAGGGGAGGGCACTGCTTGATCCCCGTGGCCGTATCCTGCTCTGCAGGGACCAGAGCGCTTTGGGCAGCGTGCTGGGATGGACGAGTGGAGCAGGGACAGTGCGAGGCAGTTACTGGACTGAAACCCTCGGCCAGATCCCCGCATCACCGACTGCCGTGGGGCGATGGGCTTCCCACCCTGCACCTTTCCATCCCTGGAGAGCAGGGGGAGCTCGGCCTGCCGGCGGGGGGTCTCCATCGGGATTAACCGCTCAGAAATAATTTGTTTTGTAGCTCGGAGGTGTTAGATGGAGGGCAGGGATCGGAGCAGCATCCCATCTCCCGGCATCTGCAGGGCAGGCTCAGCCACCGGAGAAGGGGCTGGGGGAGGCGAAGCCCTGGCTCAGGCGCTTCCCAAATTTGTGGCAGAGGCCAGCAGGCACCAAACCCCTCGTGGGCTCGATGCCGGTGCCACCGCGCTGCCAATAGCCGTGGAAAGCCACGCTCATGGCACACACACTGCCCCACGGCTGCTCGTGACGCTGCCAGGGCCGTGAGCGGAGCTGCCTGCTCCCGCTGTGCGATGGCACGGGTGCTGCGTGCCGCCGGCCGCACCGCGCCTGGAGCTGGGAGCCTGCCCGGAGCCGATGCCGTGGGCTGCGGCCGCTGCTCCGGTGGGTGGGAAGATGCCGTGACCCCACTGCCTGGGTTTATTCCCTTCCCCGGAGCCCTGCCTGCACTGCTGCCCTCGCCCTGCCCCTGCCTGACCAGGGAACCGGGGCGCTCGGCAAGACCCTCTCCAGCAGCTCCGGCAACTGCAGGGAGACGTGACCCCCACGCAGATGCTCCGGTTTGGGGTGGGGGGTGTGTGTGTGTGTGTCTGTGTGCACGTACGGGCACTCCGGTGCGTGCACACACGTGGCGGGGCATGTGAGCAGGGTGAGCAGGAGCGTGCGAGGAGCGGGGTGTGTGCGTGCACGCAGCGTGCAGCGTTTGCAATCCGGGCAACGGTGTAGACCCCTCGGTGCGGGACAGGGCACGCTGGCGGAGGTCTTGAGCGGAGGGAGAGGGGGGCTGAGCCGTCCGCGTGTCCGTCCCGCTGCTTGGCGGGCAGACAGACGGACAGACAGTGCCTTTGCAGAACACCCCTCGCAGCGGCACCCCGAGAAGTTCAGATGCTCGGTGACATTTTGAATTGCTCTCCCTTCGCGAGGGGAGCAGGTGACACCGAAGCTCTCCCGCTTTCCTCCCAGGTGGGGAGCAGCAATGTTGCTCCACGGCCCGTGGGGAAGGACGGGGAGAGGCTGGGCCGCAGGGTGGAGGTTCCTGTGGGCTCCTGGAGCCAGGTCCTGGAGGATGAATCCTTCTTCAGCGGAGGGAAACCGCAGGCAGAGAAAACCCCAGTGGACAGAGAAATCTGTGGGAATGTCTCTGTGACCCTCAGCAGGTCATCCAGTTGCATAGCAGGCACTAGGGGTGTGTGTGCATTTAAAATAAAATAAAATGATATAAAATAAAATTTTAAAAATAAAAATTAGAATAGAACAGGACAAAACAGAATAGAATAAAATAAAATGAACTGGAATAAAATAGAATAAAATAAAATAAAAATAAGATAACATAAAATAAACGCCTAGCTGCCCAAGTCAGACAGACCTGGGACCTGGAGGTGGCATGGCCTGGGGAGGATGCGGGGACCTCCCACCGGGCTCTCCGAGGGCTCCACTTCCCACTCCCAGGCACGCGTTTTCCAAGCTGGCCGGCGGCCCTGTGGACACTCTCACTGCAGTAAAAGCTGCTCGGGAGCGGAGGGAATTGCAATATTGCTTTCCCGGCGGCGATCAGCGCTGTTTCTGCACTTCCCTTGCTCTTCTCCTTGGAGGGCTCGCTCGGTGTTCGGGCAGCGTTAGCTTTGGTGCTGCTCTTGTGCGAGCAGTGGGGGAACAGGCCAGGGGAAAGCTTTTTTGGGGAAGAAGGAAAACATAAATATTTATATAATAATATATAATAGGTATATTTTTATATAGATACATAAAAGTATATAAAAATATATTCAGCCTTTACGTCCCTGCTCCAGAGCTGCTGCACCGCGCTGCCAGCTCCCCTGAGACCCTTCTCCCGGCCGTCTGGGATTTGGTTTTTGTGGTTTCTTTTTGCCTTACTCCCTGTAAATGGGAATGTGATGGGAGTCACGTAGCCTGTGATGGATGAACTTACGACCCGAGGTCCCTGGGGGCTTGAGTTGAGCCCTCTCCTGTGGTGCTGGGTGACAGCAGGACTCGCAGGGAGAAGGGGAGAGGGGGACGGGGCGAGAGGCTCCGTGGTGCCACGGGGAGGGCTACCAGCTGGTTTTCACACCATGCACTAGGAAGAACCTCCTGAAATGATCAGGCAGCAGGTTTCAACCTTCCAAATTGCTTTTCCACCCAATATGCAGTTGAGGTCTCATACTCTTAGTCATTGCTAGTTGGACACCATGTCCAGCCTCTCCACCAGCAAGGGGAGGATTGACCTTGCTCCCAGCAATAGGTATCTTCAGCTTCTGACGTGGTGGAACGAAGATCTTGCATGGGGGACAGGAAAAGGGGAGCTGGGACCTGCCGCTATGGGTGGGTCAGTGAGAGGTTGGTGGTGTTTTATTGTATGCTGAGGACTGTTGTAATGAGTCCTGAAGGCGTTGGGTGACTCTGCCAGTCTGGGACAGATCTGGGGTTATCTCCTTCCCTTTCTGCTGGTTGTTATTGCAGTTCATGCTCCGGTAGCACCTATAGGTCCCAGGGGAGGTGGGGACCCACCGTGCTCCGGTGGGAGCTATTCTGGTGGATAGGCTGAGATCTCCGCCCTGAATTTTTTTGTGGAAACATCCAGCCCAAGACAGAGCAGATTTTCCTGCTTGATTTTCCTGCTGCGGGACCTAGAGAAGTCGTGCGCTTCCAAGCTCTAATGGACTTGAAAGGCAGATGGTCCTTTCTGATCAGCTCCTAGGACTTTCCTCCTCACTCTAGTTGGTCCAGGGCATCTCTCTTAGGAAAACCTCCCGCGCTAACCAGGCGGCTCAGTGCGATGGCGAGCACACTCCTGCCCCAGGAACGGTGGTGCTCCACGGGCAGTTCTCCGCATGGTCCACCCATGGAGTCTCTGCCATTCGAGTCTGCCTTGCTTCAGCCCAGGGATCACATCCTACCTCTGCCCACTCCGACAAGAAGTCCACTGCTCTTACCAGCCTCCCTCCTGCTGCAGAGACCGAACAAAGCAGAATTTCCAGATCCAGGAACACGAGGGGTTTCATCCTGAGGGGTTTCATCCTGAGATCCCTCCAGCCACTCACTCACCCTGCGGAAAGGTAGACGGTGGATCTGGCCACAGTAATTGATTGATTGGATATCCAGCGCCAGGACTCTTTCTCCAAATGCTCATGTAGATTTATAAATGTGCAGCTTGTGCTTATTCTTGTAGCTTCAGCATCATGCTTTTTCTTGCATGCCATGCCTCCTAGGGCTTTCAGAGTTATCTCCTCTATACGGCTTGCCTCCTCGCCGTCCTCTGAGAGTCACCTTCCTTTTCTGGTGAACGCATGACCTCTCACGTCCTGCTCTTCAGTCACATCCAAGCGCATCTTATTGTCTATTTGTCTGCATCCAGGCTTGACCTGACTGGCCTGTCACATGTGGTCCTGGATCCCACAGCCCCAGGCAGGGCACTTGCAGCCGCCGGGAGCGGTGGGCTCTTCCTGGGACTCCTCCGGAGCCGGGGAAGGCTTCTCCCCCCGTCCCCGTGCCCTCCCCCACCAGCTGTCCTGGCTGTACCCCAGCATGACCCATCAGGGAATTGGCCTTTCTCTCCATTCCTAGGGAAAGGCTGTCCTTGGTCTCACTTTCTTCTTCTCCACCAGTCCGGCAGGAGAGCTGGAGGTGGCTGGTTTCCTCCGGCAGCCCTTCAGTTATTCACCGTAGCTCACCGGGTCAGTAACTGAGAAACAAAACATGGCACATGGGGCTACCTGCTCCAGAGATGCTGGAGATGTGGTGCCCACCAGGGATGTGCCAGCACGGTCCTCCCTGCCCTTCCTCCAGGCCAGGCTGGGAAGGGTGTCATCACCACGTCACAGGCACGCACCAGTTCGCCCAGTAACTTGGATGAGGAAGAAAGCTGCTTTTTTAGAGAAGGAAATGAAGCTAATCTCATCAAAGCGGACCTTGGCAAAGCACTCGCTATGGTGGCTGATGGGGAGCTGTGAACGAAACCAGAGCAAAAGATGAGTAGAGAACTTGCAGTGTGGAGGAGAAACTACTGGGAGATGGTGGAGGATATTGCTGAAAGATGAAGGAGCGAGGCTGGAGGGAAATTACTCATGGACTTGTCAAGGACTGTGTCTGGCTGAGCTTATTTACATCTCCAGTGATAGGAACTCGGGGCTTGATCATAACGGAGGATGAAAAGGACATGGATCTACTAATTAATGAGAAGCTGTATATGAACTTCAGCCATGAAGGCAAATGTGATCCTGCTCGTCTGATATGTCACCAGTGCAGATGGGGAAGAGCGCGTGTCAGTCTACGAGGCATGAGGAAACCGTATTCAGCATAGCACGTTCAGCTTGGGTCAGGGTGTTCAGGGGTGATGGGGGCAGAGAGGAACCGCAGAGGTGGGTCGAGGATGGGAGAACCTCCTGCGAGAGGATCAGAGGTAGAATGAGGGCAGGGAGGGCTACAGAAAGCTTCTATCTGTACCTACAAATGGAGGTGCAGTCATCACCAAGGGCATCAGCCAGCCCTAGTGAAGGAGTGAGAGCAGAGGATATCCAGGCTGGGAGTGAGGAGGTGCTGGGACCGTCTCCCAGCAGCAGCACTGGGAAGGAGGAACCCAATGGGTCCTCTTCCCCTGAGGACCCATATTGCCACCCTTCCCCAGCTGAACCCCATGTCGGGACTTCTGTGTCACCTCCACCCTTTCTTCTTCCTGTCCTTTAACGTTTCCCCTCATGTCCCCAGTGGTGTGGAACTGGGCTTCAGCACCAGAAATTCATGCACATCAGTATCCACTTCAATTTATGTCGATCTGTTTATTGGACTTGTCCATCTCTGTTGCTATTAATTGTTGGTATTCAACATCATACCCAAACAGATGACTGCTGCCCCTGGAAAGTTCCTCCCCAGCTGACCAAGAAGAGCTCCCAGGAGAAGCAGCAGCACAGACCCAGCACAGAACAAAAGCCAAAACACCCAGGAAAAAATGAGCTCCCATGGGAAGCCGGAGGTGGAGCAGGAATCGAGAAGTTTACTGGAGACCCTGACAAGGGCCCTTGGCTTCTACTGAGCTGTGTTTGTTTTTCACAACCTGTAGAAGACAACCAGAATTTAAGAGCTGGCCTTAGGGGACACCAGGGCTGAGGAGCATGTCTCTACTGGTGGCTGGTGGTGGATGAGCAGAGAAAATATTCAGGGTGTAAAGTGGTCCTGTCCTTGCCATGTCTTTCCAGCCACTGGCATACAGGGAGCACTCACAACGAGGAGGTGCCCAGATCTACATGTTAAATCTTGATGGAGCTCTTCTCCCGCTATTTTTCCGAGTCCCTTCTTCATCCCACTTGCGTTTTGGCTTCCAGGGCACCCTGCAGCAGGGGCTAACATGCTCTGTGCCGCACAAAGGGGCTCTGCCTCCTCCTGCACTCAGGTTTCCAGCCGCTACCTGGTGACCACATCTGATGCCTCCTAGTCCTTGTGTTAGGAAAACCCCTGACTCCCCGTGGCCGGTCCCCTTGCCTGTATCACCTGCGATGCCGCAGAGCGAGCGCGCGCTGTGTCCGCCTCTTCCCTTGGGGCTCAGTCCTTCCTTCTGCAGGATGCTCTGTTGTCTCTGCTTGCCCTTCTCTGATGTGCAGTGAGGGGGCTGTGCCTCTGCTCAGGTAGCTTGCTCCGAGGGCAGTAAGAGTGGTAACCGGTAGACTGACAGCCCGCCCTGGCTAGTGCTGCTCAGCATGATGTCAGACTAGATATAAGGAAGACATTTTTTTACGATGAGGGTGGTGACGCACTGGCACAGGTTGCCCAGAGAAGCTCTGGATGCCCCAGCCCTGGAAACATTCCAGGTCGGGTTGGTCGGGGCTCTGAGCAACGTGATCCAGTTGAAAATGTCCCTGCTCATTGCAGGGGGGTTGGACTAGGTGACCTTTAAGGTCCCTTCCAACCCGAACTATTCTATGATTCCATGATTCTGTGTCCTGCAGCCTTCTCCTGCCGTGTAAGAAGCTGTGATTCAGAGTGCTTTGCAACGCAGAAAGCTTTGCAGGGGCTGTCTGTGCCTCAGTTTCCCTTTGCACTGAAACGCATGTGCAGCTGGAGAGGGGCTCTGAGACCCATCAGTATCTCAGGGTACCTGGAGCCGATGTACTCAAAAGCAGGGAGGGTGCAGACACCGGGGGGGGGCAAAGCTGGTGGTGGGTTCCCAGCCCTGGAGCCTTGGCAGCGGGCTCAGACGGACGCCGGGCTGCAGCAAGCAGGGTTTGGGTTGGGCTTTCTGGAGCACCCTGGTTTGAGGCTCAGGGATGGAGATGGTGCTCAGCCGAGAGGATAAGCTCCAACACATCCCTCGATCGCTGTCCTCCCCGGCACAGCGTGGCGAGGCCGGGGCTGGGCTTGCTGCACCCAGGAAAGGCCACGAGATGCTGAGCCCGATCCATGGGCAGTGGTGTTGGGGGTGGGTGGGTGGATGCACCCTTGCTGCCGAGGAGACGAGGAGCCTGCTGCCACCTCCCACTGTGCACCCGGCTGGGCTGGGAAAACGCAGGCAGCTCCTGGGGACTTCATGCCCATCCTCAAGGGTTATTCTGAGCTCTTGCCCTTCCAGACTTGGCTGGCCGGGGGATGCTTTGAGCGGAGAGCGCTGGGGCTGTGCATTTCGCTATGGCCTTACACCGGACCTTCGTTAAGACATCAGTAATGACGAGGGATTGCGGGGCTGCGTGAGTCCCCTTCGGCCCCGCCGCCTGCGCTTTGGGGCTCTGCGCTCCCCAGAATGCGGCAGCTTGAGGAGGTGCCCACCAGAAAAGCTGGTGGGCTGCTAATTCTGCGTCAGGTCGCCGTGCCCCGGGACGCGGGGCCGTGGGAGCACACAGCCCTGCCCAAACCCGTCCCGCTCACTGGCATGGACGGACCGACAAGGATGGTGGGGAGGGGATGTCAGCCCTGGGGGCCCGGCTGGGCTGTGACATGAGCCCAGCAGTCCCGGTGGCAACGAGGGATCCAGGGTCCCTGTGCAGAGCCGAGGCGTGCACGGGCAGGGAACGGGCAGAGGGCTTTCATGTGGGACCCTGTGGGTAAGGGGGGGGGTAGGACGTGGGCTGGCAGTGGCCCGTCGTCCCAGGAGGTTTCGGCTGTGGGATATTTGCTC